>PNEQ01127112.1:0-17437 GCA_003012365.1 Medauroidea extradentata | reverse complement strand
TCCTCGCCCATGGGGGCCGGGCGCCGGGATGGCCTAGGCTAAGAGGCACCATTAACTAAGAAAGCCACACGAAAGTGTGAGTAACATTGTATGTACCTTCATAGGATGCTCTAGTATCCGAAGGGAGTAACCACGAACACACTATCAGGGGTGCTGATGATACTCCGGGACTCGTGAGTATTGGTGGGAACTACACCGGGATTGGTTCCTTGGCCTCTGGTGCTAGCTTTATGCTTCCCCTTGACCCCTCAGCACAAAAACCTCAAACACCCAAGTCAACCCTCCTCTTTGGCGCCACTGGATCTTAGAACTAATGCAGGCTCTGGCGTGCGGGCCCTATACATCTCGGCTCCTCAGAGCTGGGAAAGAGGTATCTGCCTTGATGGATTCTCTGACAGATGGCGACAAGGAGAAACCACTAGGTGGGGCGTTAGACTACCTAGCGCTCAGGCTGTTGGGGCCCAAAAGCACAAGTCTCCAAGTGGGAGACAATGGGTAATGGTAATGGATGAAACTGATGCGGTCTGGGGAAAAAAAGACGCACGACGGAGCCGTGCGGCTGTAAGGCTGGTCCCCCCCCCCTCTCCAATGGGTGCTCTGCCAAAAGGAGCACCCTGTGTATTCTTGTAGTACCCAGACGATCAGGTTGGAAAATCCACAAATGCCATGAAAATTAGGTAGTATTACAGGCGACCAGATAAGCCCCACGTTTTCTCTTGTGCCTGGTCTGGGTTGGTCTCATAGTGGTGGTAGTTGCCCGTATGCTGGGCAGATCTGGAGAGGACCCTTCCTCTGAGAAAGGTCGATGAGTAGGCTGCAAAATTGCCCAGTGGCAGACCTGGACAGTCTGTTAGGGGTTAGATAGGCTTAAACCAAGAAGTGGCTGAGCTGAGGATCTCAATCGGGGGACAGGATTGTGGACGAGAACCTGGGATGGGTGGCGCTAGGCTCTCTCGATAGCTACTGTTACCTCTTTGGAAGGTGGATAGAGGCGCCGGCTAGTGTTCCGTCTAGGGGTTCGGCGGTTCCAACTGACTGTGAGCTAAAGCCAATTTAACACTGCTAATTCCACGACGACTGTAAAAAGGGATGTGCATTGACCTGTGGAATTCTTACACGAGACAGACTTAAAAGGCCTATATGTATTTTTAAGAAATGGTACAAGAACAAACGTCACATATAAAAAAAGTTATAATGAATACGATTCTTCTGTTATAAATTTCATAGCACAGAAAACAGGACATCGAGAGAAACATTAGCAGTTAGAAAAAAAAAACTCATGTTTTTATATACTCATGTAGAATATATGTATATGTGTGTGTGTGTGGTCTGTTGGTAATCAAACATTTGCAGTAGCATGTTCGTTGTTAAAGTACCATAGCCCTTAAAGCTTCTCAAGTACAAAAAATGAATAAATTACGACGGGCCTGTTCATACCTGTGGCACTCCAACAGAATGTGCATCACAGTCAATGCAGTGTCACGTACATCACAAATATGAGGGGGTTCAGAACAAAGCAAGTGCCTGGCATTGCACGAGTGTGACCGATTCGATGATGCGTGAGGACATCCTCCTGTCTTGTTAATAGGGTGGGATGCTTGGGGACAGCCGAGTCAAGGCGATTTTACGGTTGACTTAACAGTGTCAGTGGTCGTGTGTGGACTTGACTCGACTCAAGAGATGGTTATATTCATCTCTTAAGTACAAGTCAAAAAGAAATAGCCAATCAGGGAAGAGAAGTTACTGTTTTGTTCATTTTGGTGGAAAACTGTGTGTCATGAAATTATTTCATAATATAGTAGCATTGTACAGGTCTCGTGTAATTAGAAACTTTATAGAGTTAATTATATAAGGGAACACAATTATAACACTGTTTTTGAGTAGTGTAGCGAAGCAGATATAACTTTAGAATAAAGAAGTGGGACGAGTTCGTAGGTCGCGGTGAAAAGGGAGAATAAGTCACGAAAATGTGAAAAATGAGATATGTACACAGGAAATCATGTTTTGGTGTTTCCCATGTCTGTGCCAAATGGAATAAGTCATATATGTAAAATAGCCTTAAGAACAGAAGTGTGTTAAATGAGTTAACTCAAGTGCCTTCTTTTTGGCAATGTAAAGGGGGTTATGTACAGAAGATTGAAGTTAACCCCTTTTACACGCAGTCGACCAGCACTGTGTTGAAAGAAATATGTCTGCGGGAAACAATGAGGATTCACTTGAGGAATATGATGTTTTTACATGTTTTGTTGTGTGTTTCAGAGTGTTATTCAAAGCAATTTTGTTATTATTGAAGGCATTTATTGCTACTCTGCTTTAAAAAACAGTAGATATTTGATGTGTTATAGTCAGTAAAACTTGTATGGTGTGTAAGCCTACAAGAATAATGTCTAAAGGAAAGAAGATAGTGGAAATGTGTCATCATATCTCTTGTAAGAAAAATTTCATAACTAATATTATATTGAGTTGTGACATTAATATTTTCATAAGTACTAATAAATTTTATGTAGACAAAATATGTTTCAAACATAACATATTACAAGTCCCATGAAGAAACAACAATGATCATGAGACATAAAAAATAATGTTTCTAAAGTAGATTTTGATAAAATAAATGACAATAATTGTGCATTTACGGTGCACATTGAATAATGTAAATAAACATGTGTACATAACATGCTGTTTTTTGCCTTACATAGCTTTGTAAATGCTTTATTTTAATGTTTGTTTTTTATGTAAATTAATTCAAGTTTGATGTTTTTAACATTTTAGCAGCAATCACTTAAAAACATTACAATTTTTTTTCTAGTGGGGACTATTGCACGTTACGATATCGTTACTAATAATGTTACAAAAGTTGTCTTTATTCTGTACAATCGCAGGTTTGTTTGTAGGTAAAGTTATGGTTTTGAATATGCCATTTAAACAGTAAATATTGTAGTAAGTGTTCCAGTAGTTACAGACAGAGAGTATAAACGTTCTTTTCCGTAAAATAAGTAAAAAATCTGCAGTATACTATTAAAATTTTTAGGTGATTTGTGGATGATTCCAGTAATATACAACAGGAAAAAGAGATACTAACTCGCAGCACGATGCACTAAATAAATCCAATACCATGCTAGAAATTTACGAATATATAAACAATGTTGTGGAGAGTGAACATCCTACATATGCAAACCTAGAACCCTTGAACACAACACATGGTGGGATGGATGTTAGTTAAGAACAGAGTCATTTAACTTTGTTAGTAAACACTGACACTCTTAGTGCCGGCAATTTTGATGGGAATGTTGCACAGGCTGACGATATTGTATCAATAGAGTGCAGTTTGGAAAGGAATACAAGTTCTTTTGAAGAAAGTGAAGCAGAAGAGACGTACAAGGAATGGAACAGTGAGAAACAGAAACAATGTCGGTCTACTCACAGTTCATGAAGATGTCAGTACTACATCAATAGCTCGGGTTAGCAGAGGAAGAAAACGTGATGTAAAAGATGACATACGGAAAGTAAGAAGTGATAGGAAAACCAGTACGAATAAGGGCGAGGAGTACAAAACCAAAACTGGCAAAACCGTACCGAGGAGACAATCAACAGCTATAAGTGTTGATTGAAATGCAATGAATAGGCTAAACAGTATCGGCAATAACTCTTCAAATAATATTGGTCCATAGGTGATGGCAAGCGAAGGGCATCGTACATTGCAAGTTTAATTGCAGACAAGAGACAAACCAACACAGACCACGAACCAGTGATCCTAACAATATGCATTATCGTCAGGTGACTGCAGTATACAGTGTTCATATCGATGGACAGACCATTAAGGTTTGCAAGAAGCGTTTCCGGCAGATTTGTTATGAGTAACAAATTTATTGAGACAATCTTATCAAAGAAGCGAGGAACTCATTGTGCTATGAACAAAACTCCAGATGATCGTCTAAAAAGTGCTCGTGATCATCTACTGTCATTACCATCATACGAAAGTCATTGCACATGACGAGATTCTTCAAAAAAGTGCCTCCCTTCACATTACTCAATTTCACTTTGTTATGAAGAATATATAAAAACATGTTCCCATACACAACCAGTTAGCATGAACATCTACTGGCAGCTTTTTCGTAAAATGAAACTTTCTGTAAAAAACCACATAAAGATAAATGTCAGATCTGCGATCGGTTACATATGAAAGTCAAGATGAGCAAAACAGAAAAGGATGTTATTAGCAGTCAACGGCAGCTTATACTTTATCCGGAACTAGCTGACAAAGCATATAATGCCAAGGCTAATGACCGCAGTGTACCTAAAAACGACCCATCAAAGAAAATGCTAACATTTGACCTTCAGGAGTGTCTTCCTACTCAATTTCTTCAGAGCTCTCTTGTTTTTATAAACGACAGTTATGGGTATTCAATCTCATCATCCACGACTGTGACGAAGGTCAGGGTTATTGTTTTATGTGGGATGAGAGTGTTGCATCTCGAGAAGGAAACGAGATTGCATCGTGTTTGTATAAATGCCTGCTATCAGTTCCCCCATCAGTGACTGAAATGACAATGTATAGCGATACATGTGGGGGCCAAAACAAAAACAGCCACGTAGCCGCGATGTGCATGGTGGCATTGCAATATTCCCCAACACTAAAAGTTCCTTATACCAGGACACACTCAGCTGGAAAGTGATTGACCATAGCATGATTGAAAAAACGAAACAGAGAAACAGTGTCCCTATAGAACATCCTCAGGATTGGAATCAATTGGTTAGAGCTGCAAGCAAGAAACGACCATTCAAGGCGCAGGAAATGAAAAGAGGAGACTTCTTCGCATTCTCTGGTCTTTTGAATATGGGACCACTACAGATAAGAAAGTTCGAAGAAAAGAGAGAAGGTAAACTGACGAAACATAAAATGGCTCCACTTTGTATCATAAGATGTAGGAACGTTGCATTTTAAAACGACCTTGGAAGAGGTGGGGCCATTTGGAAGTGTGTATGTACTTCAGGAGGAGGACACTGAGCAACTTTCATTTGAAGCCGACGTTAGCATATAGTGGCCCTGTGGCTTTTAGCTCTGAAAAAAAAAGATCTCTTGCAGCTTCTACCATTTATATCAAAGGTGCTTCACGACTGTTATAGAAATTTGAAGAGCTGTGATAAAGTGAAGAATACACTTCCTGATGAGAGTGAAGATAAAGAACATAACGAGTGATGCATAGGACAGTTTTAGGTTTTATTGGCATTGTTTGTGGCAGTGGTTTCTGAAATAAAAACAGTGCTTTATAACTCAGTTAAAGTGAAAAATACTAACACTCTGTTGTACTGGAATATTTCAAACGGCAAATCTGTAGGATGTCACAAAATACAAACGTGACAAAAGGTCTATGATGAAATGAGCATTGTTCATATTAGTTACAGTCGTAGTGCATTATTTTGTTATACTTACTAAGGACAACCAGAACATTTTTATTAGTGCACTGTTGCTGTTACTAAGGATAACAACAAAGAAACAAATTTGTGTCGAATGAGGTAAGTCACGTTCTAGCATGTGTCCAATGAGATAAGTCACATAAAATTAGAAATTATAATTTATTTTTGGTTACAATAATGTGAACCTACAGGAGAATGCCAATGTAAATTTTTAGTTTTTATTTCACAAAAGAATTCATTGTCAAAATATACAGACCGTTTAATTCACATTCTGGAAAATCTGCTCCTGGTGACATCTCCTTTTACACCGCGACCCACGAGTTACTGATTAACTTGGTGAAGGGCTACCCGTATTTTTATGACCGACGACTTTTGGATTTTGAAGATATTAGAATGAAGGAGAATTATTTGGAAGAAATTGCCAATATAATGAACATGACAGGTAATTATTCCGCATTTTCGGTTGTCAACTGTCATATCTTCGGTGCCTACGTCACGATGTTCACCGATTTCCGACTTGCCGACGGTAATAGTTAGAATTTCGCGCTGAATTCGAATGTCAAATGTTTGCCGTCATGTCACATTGTGCTCTTACAGCACTTTGCTTTTTCACTATGCCCCATATTTGTACTTTAATTACATGTGAGCAGTTGTTCACTTTAAATGGTGCAGAAATAAACCTAAGCCTCACCTTTGCCCTAGAGTTTTGTTTATATATTTCTACTGTAAACTGTAATTGCATTATTGCAACATTTTAAGTTACCAATATTAAACCGAGAAACTCAATGTGGGGCGAATGCTACTCAGATCGCCTATGACACAATTTACGAGAAGGGTTGGGAGAACTAGCATTATAGCCTTCACTCTGCCTCACCCCTTCCCAAACCCGCTAAATTTTTTTGTTGTCTCTACCACTATAGCCTATGTACTTTCTTTCTAGATGTTCACATAGAGCACTCCATCCCTCTTCACCCCCTCTTAACCAATTCGTCAATCCTGTACATTTTTACTTGTTCTTCACCCTTCTCCTGTCCTTCTGTGTGTTTACTCCCATGTTTCTTATCATCATTGATGGCCTGAAATTACCTTTATCCTTTCCAACCTGCTCCTGCCTTTTCCACTTACCCTGCACCCATTTGACTGCCCGTCTTTGCACTTAAGAACAGGCCAGGCCATGGTGTTGTGGCCTTCTCCTTAACCTCATAACTGGATCCCTGTAATATCCTGTTCATCATTGTCAGCACTATTCTATTCTTAGATACCACTTTCTGAAGCTGGCTCCTCCAACCAAGGTTTCCATGTATAGCTACCCTCAGGTACTTATATTCAGAATACTCACCTATTTACTGCCGTCCCCATATGTAGGCTTCCCTGTTATAACCTTTTTCTTGTAAATTTAACAATTTTAGTTTTTCTATCATTTATCTTAATATTGTTCTTGTGTCCACAACCTTATCCACTCAGTAAATGTTGTAACTTGTTCTCCTGCAAGATGAAATTTACATTCCTGCAATTTTATAGGAAAGTTTTGTAATTTATATTAGAGTGGTAGATATATACTTTGTTTGTTAGGAAAACCAGACATTTGATGCAGCTATATACTAGTTAATTTTTAATATTAGAAGCCGCACTAAGACCAGAAAACTTTAAAAGATAAAGTATTTTCTGTTGTGTGGACCCAAATACTTTTAAGTATATCATTCAGCTGTTATTTGTTTATACCTCAAGATTGCCAAACCAGGTGTATACGCCTATGTGACCGGCTTGTAAAGGAGAAAATAATGTGGAGCTAGAAACTCGGAGTTGTGCTCGTTGTAGCCAATGCCGTTTCTGGAGTGTCACATCCTAAAAAGAATGTAAGTTCTACCTGGTGACATTGTTACTTTCACATTTGAATGTGTTCTGCTAATATAAAATAATTTACACATATTCTTAACATTACATTTTACACTTATCATACAACAAGCACTCAGAACAGTTTAAGGACAGAACGTACTTATTAGTGGAAGCGCAGTTGCAATGTTTTGCTGATTAGGCCAGCATCATCGGGTGGTGAATGAAGGCACACTGAAGTCTATTGTCCAGCTGTAATGACTAAATTAAGATAGCCACCTGGCCTCAATATTAGAGAACCTCTCTGCCTACTTTAAAACATGTTGCACATTAGTTTGCCTTGTTGGTACATGGCGAAACAAGTAGTGAAGAGGCTTATTGGTAAGAGTTGTGCAAAGTGTGCAGTCTACATGTCCCTACATTGAGTACTACCGGCATGTCAGGCTCTTCTTTCAAATATAGTTTCAGATCTTGAAGAAACTTTCTGTTGACATTTCGGACATCCATTGAGACTTGCATCAGCTTCTTAGTATCTAGCCCACCCAATGCCTTAATGAATACATCTAATAAATCAGCGGCTGTTGCATGGCCAAGAAAAACAGACCTAAAATAACGAGTACACACTTCATTATCCTTGTGTGACCAAAACCTCACCATTACATTCATCTGGCCTTTCTGACAAATTTTGTTTAGACATTCGTCGAAATCTGCTACATAGTTCTGACACTGATAACACATTTCAAGAAGCTCTTCATGAAAATAAGGTGCTAACACATATATTATTGTGTAGCCAATTTTCGTTTTATGTAATTTTAGTTTTTTTGAAGCGATTTCCGAATCTGGGAACATGACAGAGAACAATGAGACACTAGATTCACTTCCGCGCAGCGAGTGGTTATGCATGACAGAAATATATATATGCATATACCAAATAATGACTGCTTTTGTAACTTCTAAAACAAATATAATAAGACTAGTAGTATATTTTAGTTCTTGATGTGATACGAACTGCACAACAGAATTTAAAGAACATGGTGTTACAGTTTCTACATGAATAGTAGGCGTGCTGTTTACATTCTGTGAATCCTGCTTGGTGGCGGTGTTAAAAAATGTTTTTAAACTCACCGATTGTGCTTTGAATGAGACAGCCGCTTCATGTTTTTTTTCCTGCCACGTGGCTTGTCAAAGCACGCTTGCCCATGTTTTTAAGTGCTATCGAATTTTTACAAACAGTACAATATGCCGAAAACATGTCTTCAGGCATAGGCTTCCACCACGAAAAAAAACGCACTACTTACTAACCACTGTTCATTAAATTTGTGTCTTCTGGTGCAGCCATTTATCAAAACAGAAAAAGGATACATTCAGAGGTAGGATTTCAGTGTATTGTTTGGAGGGGGGGGGGGACGAGAAAATGATGTAACACCGACCCTGATAATAAAGCGAGGGGTCCGGGGGTCCTCCACCGAAAAAATTTTGGTTTCAAGGTGCAAAATGGTGCCATTTAAGCAATTCTCGGCCGCGTTAATGTAGAAGTTACTGTGGGGGAAAAGTGTGTTTTAAACCCAATTAAAAAAATACCTGGTTTCAGCACTGAGTCCCATTTTTATTAATGTAGCCATATTAAAGCGTAGGTTTCTTTTTTACATAAAAAGTAGTTTAGGAACATAAGTAACTAAAATTTTAGTCATATTACTGAAATTAACACATCATTTCAGTTAAGTGTTTTCTACTTTTTCTCATTCACTGAAAATGTAATCTTCGCTTTCGACTTGAATTAAAAGCAGTAATCACATCCGATATGTCAATTTTTACGTCTCTTTCAATGGCTAACAGAGCCAAAGAAGAGAGCCTTTCTTGCTCTAAAGAATTCCTGCAATATGTTTTTAACCGTCTCAAACATGAAAAGGATCGTTCACAAGTAGCCGAGTTCATAGGTATGGTAAGATACAAACGAAACCGCTCGAAAATGAATTGAAAAATATGTTTCACATTATTTTCTACACATGCACACGCAACCACTCTTTCTTCAATGCATTTGTTCTGAATAATTTCCATGTTATAAATACGCTGAAGTTCTGCCACGAGGCATTCCTTGTCTAGATTGTAGTAGTTGCATACAACATCGACACTAGAGGCGTTAACTTTATTTTCACTCAAAATGTTACTCAGGTGATTTAGGACATCTAAATTGTTTTCAGCCAGCCGGTCTCGTATTTCTTGGACAAGAATGTCAATAAGAGGGAAAAGTATCGTAATTTTGTAAAACTGTTCCACAGTTTGAAAGGTATTTTTACTACCACCATCTATTTTTCGTGGTATTCTGCCTTTTCGTGGTAACTGTGCTGGCTGGAAACTGCACTGTTAGTCTATTTCAGTGCAGTGATTGAACAGCTGAGTGAAAAAGGCATCAGTCCTAAAAGAAAGCAAAACTTCAATAGTGCTGTTCGCCACACTTTTGACTGTTTCATAGCTCACACTACCTCTCTGGAGGGCGTTAGATAGGATGCTGCACTGAGAAAGAACTCTTCTTAACAACAAAAGATCAAACAAAAAATTGAAATCTTCCATGCATTTAAGTAGGGCACTGGCCTCGCCACCAGAGATATGATCAGTTGCTGCGATTTCGCTCAAAGCTGTCAATGTAGTTTCAAAATTGTCAAGTAATGAACATACAGCTTCAACAAGACAGGACCATCTGGTGTCACTCAGAGACTTCAAAGTTTTTGTTCCACCGCTGAAATCTGTTGTGCTTTTGCGAATTTTTTCAAAAATTGCATGACGCTTGCTTGACTTTTCAATGAAGTTGTACAAAGTTTGTACAGTGAATAAAGTATTCCTTATTGATGTTATCCCTGTGGTACAACTTACAATGCAGAGATTTAAAATGTGTGCATTGCAGTGAATGTACATTGACAAAGGGTTTTCTTTCTGGATTCTTGCCGCAACTCCTTTGTACGGCCCTCGCATGTTCGATGCTCCATCGTAGCATTGAGCTCGTATGTTTTGTACTTCCAAATTTAATGAAGTTAAAACATCGTTCAATAGATTTGCTAACGATTCACCATCAGTTTTTTCTGTATAGTAAAATCCTTCAAACGATTCATGGACCTCTAGGATGTCGTTTACATATCTTATCACAACAGCTACCTGCTGCAGTCTGGAAATATCTTGTGTTTCATCCGCAATCAAGGCAAATATTTTTGCCTCTCTTATTTTATCAGCGATTTGAGACTTTATTTGTTCTCCCATAATGGTTAGCAGTTCATTCTGGAATTTTCCATCTGTATATTGGAAGTTTTTGTGTCGATCACTGAAGAATTGCTTTATTAATGTGCTGTCTTTGCTGCAAATCTCCATAAATTCCAAAACAAATTCCTTTATTTTTCGAAGCAGTAGTCTCATCGTGACCACTTAAGGCAATTGCCTGCCTTCCACAAAATATCAAGGTTTCGCACACTGCTTGTAGGTACAATCTATTTTCTTGAACGTCTTTAGAATATTTAGCAACAACTTTTTCGGGAATGCTTCCATCTTTTTCGGCCTGCTGATGTGAAGCAAATTTCACTTTGTTTTTGACATGTGTGTTACTCTTCTGATGGTTCTCGAAAGCTGTAGTAGCCTTCTTCCACTTGCAAAATCTGGTGACTGTAAAAGCATCTTCAGCTGTTGTCACAGCTTCTGATTGGTGAAATAGTCGGCATATGAAACAGTAGACTTTGTCATTCCGTGGGCTATACTCCAGCCAAGTGTATATTTTGTACCACTCAGCCCTGCATTTTCGACCGACCATAACAGGAAATTTTAACTTTTCTGGCTGAAATGGACTCTCTTTGAAGTATTTCATAGCTAGAGATGGATGATGGCAAGGATCGCGTTCGTTTTTTGAGTAATTGATCAGACGCACAACAGTCGTCTTTAGTACCAAAAGCAGAAACATCTCGTTTGAAAATAGATTCTGCCCTAGACGAAGAAGCATGGTCTCTCAAGTGAGAGCAAGGAGAAGGTAGTTGATGAGAAGACGAATCAGATGCCTCATCCTCTTCTTGCTGACTCATTTCGTTTATCCTTACTTAAGTCACAGCAAGGAACGGGTAGTTGATTAAAAGACAAATCAGATGCCTCATCCTCTTCTTGCTGACATCCCTCATTTCGTTTCTTCTCACTTAAGTCATAGCAAGGAACAGGTAGTTGATTAAAAGACGGATCAGATGCCTCAACCTCTTCTTGCTGACATCTCTCATTTCGCTTCTTCTTACTGGGTGGTCCAAAAACAACGAACTTTGCACTGGAGGATAAAATGCGGATGTGATTATCCTCACCGGCCAGAAAAGTCGCTAAAGAGCCAGCGAAGCCGTCGGGCTACCGGTAAAATGTAAATAAATAAACCGGCGCATGTATTTCTAGCAGAAATAATGTATGTATTAGCAGCATATTTTGATGGGGACAATTTATGCTAGAAATATATATATATATATATCAACAAAACCTCTACGGCAAAGGTGAGGCTCAGGCACTTACAATCTTATGTTAACATAACAATTTATAATTTGCATTTACCACAAATAAAAAAATCCGAACGAAAATGGCATCAAGCCGATATTAGTGGAACGAGTGTAACCTATAGTGATGTTGCAGAAAATTTAAAATACGATACATATTTAATATTACTCATATAAAATATAAATTTCTGTTACTTACCATCCCAGCTCAAACATACACAAGTAATGTAAGACACATACACGGTTAGACAGTATCAATATAATAGACTGAGTCTGCCACAACTTGGACAATGAAAACCTGAAAATGCTTCTGCTGTGCAGTGCTGTTATCTATCGGATGGCGTGACAACAAAGTCCACAATACTATGACAGATGGCAGTACCTACCAGGATATAGGTGCGCCGTGTGCTAGCGCTAGAGCAGTAACTATCAACACCATGTTGAATGAAGTATTTCGTAAGTTGCGGAAAAAACCTTTACACTTGTACATGTAGCTTCGTAAGTTCTGACTTCTGCACAAAAAAATAGTTTTTTTCCTCTAAAATTTCCCCCCCCCCTTGCCGCCCTCAAATCCCGCCCATGGATACATTTGTAGTACTGAAACAATTTAAACCAACGGTTACCGTTTACACATCTTAAAGAACTGTATGTTTATCATACCGATTCACTAAACAAATTATGCACTAAGCACGTGCGACAATACACTATTCACTTTAATTAAATTTATTAGTAGAAACATTTTATTGTGGTGATATTACAAAATTTTAGTCTGTGATTGTACATTCGAGTAGATGTGTGGCAAACACATATTGACAAAATTTGTTAACGCAAATACATATTTCACACAATACAAAATTACTTTCATTTCCTTTGGACCTACGAGAGAAATTAAATACTTTAATATATAAAAACATTATTTACACACAAAACCAAGTAACATCAAGTCCTACAAGAATGACTATCTGCACTAAACAAATAGTGCGACCAAAATTTAAAAATCTTTTACAGGTTATGATAATATCTGATAGTTGACTTGTTGACGAACGCTGAACGCTTTTGCACTTGCAGGGCAATCACATTGTTGCAAAGGAAGTAGCTTTGTATCTGTGACCGAGACATTGTCGGCATAAAATCTTAGTTCACACATCTTACTGCGTAAAACGTTGTGCAAGACACACACTGTCTGTGCGCACTTCACAACATTATCTACTTTTGTTTCGAAAGATCTGTAAAACATGCGTCACATGGATGTCATAGCCGAAAGCATTTTCAACGACACGGTGTCCTCTGGACAGCCAGTAATTGAAAACTTTTTTTCGTTCATCCTGCAGGTTTACACGGGTAAATGGGCGCATTAGATACCTCTGCAGTGGAAATCCTACGCCACCCAAAAAAACCGTAAGGCGTGTTACTTTCTAAAATGTCATAAAGCCGCTGTGCTGGTGGTAGATTGAGTGTGCCATTCGTTTCCCCAGAACACGTGATGTGAAAATGCTTGCATCGCTAAATCTTCCTTCTGAACCAACATCGATGAAAATGAACCTATCATTGGCATCAACTATAGCAAGTAAAACAACAGAAAAAATATTTTTGTAAGATAAAAAAATTTTATCCTGAGCGAGGCGGTGCCTTGATAACGACATGCTTCCCATCGATCACACCTACGCAGTTCTTGAATTGCCTTTTATGTTCATAGTCTTGCGATATGTTCAGCCAGTATCTTCCGTTATTTCTGGCATAACTTTAGGCTTCAGTGTTTTCCACAGTGCTGCTGCCGCTTCTCTTACAATTCGAGCCAAAGTTCTATCTCCCAGTCTGTAGCTGTATGCCACTGTTTTATAGGAATTTCCGGTAGCAAAATACCTGTTACAGAAAATCATCAATGAATTCGTGTTTTAATTGTTACAGGACCTACAGTGAAGTTAGAAAGGAAAATAAATTTTGACAATCTTAGGGAAGCTCTTCACAGAAAAAACAACTGGGCAGGTAGCTACAGATATATCTAAATATCGTTTTTACAACCAAATTAAGTTTTTGATACCCCACATAACAAACAGAGGTTTCAACAGAGTTAGCACTATGTCCCACTCTGCCATTGTCACGCACATCGAAGCATCCACAGAAGAAACTCATCAGACTTTCAACAGGGTCGTAGCTGCAGACGACAACTTTAAGTGTTCCACCTGCATCGCAAGAAGTGTACGACTGTGAGCCACCAGCCATCAGCAATTCATAAACCAAACTACCTACAAAACGCAATGGAGATGATCTATTAACTATGCTGTCTGACAACTTGAAGAAAAGAGAAACACGATCTGAAGAAAGTGACAGGAAACGAATGCAACGAGAAAGTGATAGCTTAAAATAATTTTTTGATTATATGCACGAAAGCATAAAAGTATTGCCAGTTGCGGCGCAAATTTAAATTAAGAAACTAATATTTCAGATTGTGTCAGAAGCTGAAGAAACCTATGTGCTTCACTTGAGAACTTCAGCGGAAATACATTTTACACAAGCAAAAACGTCAAGTGTTACTATGCAGCCTATTTTTAGTGCTATTACTAATGCTCCATCTACAGCGCATTGCGTCCTATTAGTCATTTGAGTGAAGTTCCAATGCAAACATTTACCGAGTTGTTCAAGAACAGTCTATTTTCTGTTGTAAACTTGTGTTCTCAATAAAAAAACTTTACATATTAGATGAATTGTTTTTGTCGCTAAATCATTTTGGTTCGGGTTTCTAATTTGTTATTAAATATTTTGTTATTTATTGGGTTTAGTATTTTTGTGTTGCTCCAAATTTAATTTTTATGTGACGATGTTTAATTAGTTGCTCAGACTATTTCCGAAGAACTTAGCTGTTTTTGATTCTATTATCTTTAAAAAATGTTATGTATAGTTGGACAAGGTCTGCTGTGTGTTGTAGGTATACATACTAGAAGGTATTTTGTATAACATTACTGATATTAGCACTGCTACTACCGGTAACATTGTTACTTTCATATTTAACATTAGATAATAACAGTTTCCAGCTATCTTTAACCAGTTTTCATTAATGTCATAGTAAACAGCATTACCATAAGCGCCGTTTACAGTTATTCCGAGTCCGTTTGCAAGCATGACTTTGGGGCACCATGTCACCCAAAATACACTTTCTTTTCTTTCTCCCCTTTCCAAATTACAAATTATCATACTCATTTAACTCCTGAATGTATCTGAATCAGCCACACAATCAGTTTTAAACACGCTTGTATTGGTCAGGCTAAACTGTACGACGACAATCAAATTTGTTCAACAAAAATATAACTGACACCAAATGTGTATGTCCCCTCTGTCCCTCTCGGTAGACGGCCCTGATTACATTAGTAATACTTGTGAAGTGTAAAAATTTACCTCAGTGTGAGTACTAATTTTTCTTGACTTCCTATAGTTCGTCTCCAATATGTCATCTTCCACTCTTCAATCAGATCATGTATTTCATTGAATGTTTCTCGTGACACATACGCATGTAGTATCTGAATGTTTATCGTTCATTTCTAGCACAAGAACATGGAACTCGCCAAACTGTTTCCGCCGTCATGTATCTCTTCTTATCCACCATTTGTGGTTCCGACGTTTTTTCAAAGCATGGGATATCACTAAAGTTGCGAACTCACTTGATTCCACGTATGTGAACCTGGCCTCGCCCAATCAGAAACTTGCTAATATTATACGTTAAATCGTTAGTACTTCATTAGTACTCGTTTGTTCCAGTTAAATTTTCGTTAGTACGGCACGTAATTACGAAATATTTGCAAATATTACTGGGCGGGGCCAACTTCACACCAGCCCCGCCCAATCACGAAAAACTTGAAATATGTACATGTACAGAAAGGTCATCGTTAGTACTCGTTTGTTCCGTAATTATTTTCGTTAGTACCGACTTAATTTGCCGAGATAATATATATATATATATATATATATATATATATATATATAGGTCGTTGATCCTTTCTGCCCCACCCAGTCGGCTTTTCAGTTATTTAAACATATTGTTGTGGAGCTTGTCGTTAGTACTTTTTGTTTCGTAATTATCTTCGTTAGTACCGACTTAATTACCGAGATATTAATTAAAATATATAAAGGTCATTGACCCCTCAGCCCTCCCCAGTCGACATTTCAATCATTTAATCATATGGTTGAAAAGCCTATCTTTAGTACTCGTTTCTTCCGTAATTATTTTCGTTAGTACCGCTTAATTAACAGAGATAATATTAATTCAAATATATAAAGGCCTTTGACCTCTCTGCTCTTCCAAGTCGTCATTACAGGTATGTAATTATATAATTGTGGTGTTTATCGTTAGTACTCGTTTGTTCCGTAATTATATTCGTTAGTACCGACTTAACTACCAAGATATTAATTAAAATATATAAAGGTCATAGATCCCTCAGCCCCGCCCAGTCGGCACTTCAGTGATATGATCATATCGTTGTAAAGCTTATCGTTAGTACTTATTTGTTCCGTTAATATTTTCGTAACAACCGACCTAATTACATAGATATTAATTAATTAAAATATAAAAAGGTTACAGAATTGTGCCCTAGTTGACACTAAAGTCACTGACACGCTGGTGGTGAAAAGACTTTGGCCTAGTTTACTGGGCAGCATGTATTTTTTAAGTGACGTCTCTCATTTGACTGATCTGATGCCAAAAAGGTTACTGCAACAACACAGCTAAATGATTTGTGGTAAGGTGGACAAGAATCGTGATAGTTAAATCATCCAATCACTGTCCAAGAAGCAGAAATGCAGACGCGCATGTAAGTCACTGAAACGAACTGTGACAAAATTCTTTTCGTGAAAGTCAGGGATCCCTAACTATAATTCATGCTGTTATGCAGAACAACAGAATTCCACAAGTGCAGATTTTTCTTTTATTTTTAAATATAAGGGTATTTTGTAAATCAGTTTATTTTAGTTTTCTTATACGATGATTCTCTAACTTATCGTCGTTGCCACGACAATACCTCTTATGTGTAAAAAACAAACTTTTGTGTAGGAGTAAAAAAACTGATTTGTAACTATTAAATATCTGTATTAAACATTTTACATGTAATGAGAGCATGACTTTATTGATATACAGCAAACATTATATGGGAATTAATGTTACATTATAAAAATAAACACAAGAATTAAGAAAAATGTGCACCTTGCTCACATAGAAGTAATTACTGGTCACCAAAAATCACATAGGGGCAATTTCACTCACATAGGAGTAATTAATGGTCACGAAAAAATCACGTGGGATGTTTTACAGCATGTAATTTGTAAAACAAGAGAAGAACGCTTAGGCCTATGTGATTGATCGTTAATATTCACAATGTTACAATAAATCTATTGGTTTAGCAAGAATTATCCAATCAATCTTTTTTTCTGTACGAATCCATCACAAACCTTATAGCACTGACACACAACACAATGTTTTGTGTAAACGTGTTCTTGGTAAGTAAGTAAGTAAGTAAGTAATAGCACGATTTCACTGTCTTCTGCAATTCACTTAACTTATCAAGATAATACACATTAACAGACTAATCAATAAAAAGTACCATCACATAACATAATTCTATTTACATCGCTTTTGTCTTCGATTTTTGAGAAGTACTAGTTTCCATTTTCTCCTCCGACTGATCTACTTGCATGGTTTC
>PNEQ01127111.1:0-64764 GCA_003012365.1 Medauroidea extradentata | reverse complement strand
GAAGGGGACGCCGCCCAGGAGAGCAAAGATGCGAGACGCGAGGCACTAAGAGAAAAGTCGCGAGAGAGACATGGAGTCTTAAGACGAGCAGGGTGCGTGTGAGCTCCGGAGGACAGGCGTCGGGATCTTCGTCGTCGGGTTTGTAAGGACGGTGGACAGCGAGCTCGGGGTCACCGGAGGGTGGACTTTTCGGGTGATCGCGGCCGGTACCTGCAACATAATTAACGTCGTGACCGATCAAAAGCCACCGGAGGAAGCGCCTATTCTTTTCGTCGAAAGAAACTATAAGTTTTTACCTCTCGTCCCTAAGGCAGATTTAAAAGAGAAACGCCTCTGTTTTTGTTATTTCAATTAGAGCTAGTCGGGCATACTACAACATTACTTAAAACGAACACCATCACCAGGACGTGGCAACTTCTCAGCATGAAGAACAACTCTCTTTATCTTTCTCTCTCTCTACACACACGCGCACACACACGGGATGTTTCTAAAACATGACATGGCGACAAATTTCGTGTTGGGGTGGGGGGAGGTGATACCTTAAGGAAAATTATGTAGACAGCAACGGAGTGAGGTTAATACAGCCTAGTTAGTGTCACAACTTACCTAGAGTAGGAGCTGGAAGCAGCCACCATTGACCTAGAGGTAAGTGTGCAGACGACACCATAATTTGTGAAAGATACGAGCGAGGACATACTGCGGGAAGGCATGGATAATTGTGATAGTGTAGGCCTGGAGTTCTTGAAGTGTGTGCTGATACCTGCTGTATGCGTAAATCTGTGGAGAACCAGAGGGTTTGCTCCGCGGCTGAAGACAATCATGCCGTAACACTGATTCGAATAGTAAACTCTGTGGCCCCATCCAGCTAAAAGTAAGCTTTGTTGCGTTCATTATACGTCAGTTGTTCGGTCAAAAACTTTGAAGGTGTGTTCGCTGTAACGAGCCGAGTTCACTGCAGTCTCATGGAGGAACTTGGTGATGGCGTGGCGTGACGGCACGGCACATCAGACTCGAGTGTTTCTGATGAAGAAGTGAAGTTTTAGTCAACACAGTAGATTGTCCACTGATCAGTGATTCATGTTCTGAAAAAATTTCGTACCCTGACTGGTTGAACCATACTTCAACGAAAAACAATATCTAAACTTCCTGCAATAACTCCGCGGTTAAATTAGACTTGGATAACTGCACTCGAGCTGCGTAACGCATCACAGTACATTTGTAAGCGTGCAGGTCCTACTTCAGGATCTGCAAATAGGTTGAACGGGACACGTATAACGGTGGAGACAAACGCCAAGACGATTATCGTCGACAGCGTGTCGTTATCTGCTCTGCGTCGGGCAGCTTTTCTTAGTGCGGTCTGTCAGTCGGCGCAATTATGAGTTATTCAGCACGAAGCCGGTTGTACGCCATTTTGCGACCGATTTTCTGCACGCCCGATTAGGAAGGGGACATCGCTGCAACCCCACCCACCTCAAACTCCGCCTGAAACAATTCTGCACACAGCTTCCAAGAACCGCGGCGTGCCTAGCCGACATTACTGAAGACACGGGCCAGTGAAATCAGTGAGTATGAGAACACGACGCTGTTCTTCTATGGCCGTGGTTAGGTTAGAAACAGGGTTACCAGACACTGAGAGTAAAAAAGGACATTCATCTCGCAAACGGAGAACATTTTATTAAAAAGGAGAAAACCGAAAATTTCCATGACCCGTACATTTATTGGGTGTTATTTTCACGTGAAAACAAAACTGGATACAAAAGAACGAATATTTCCTTGTAAATAACAAATGTTAATACTAAAACCACATTTTTTTTACAAATAACCAAATATAAACATGTGGATAACCAGGTGCACACAGCACATGTATCGAGAAGTGACAACAGCTTCGTGAATATTAATTTACCTTGTAGTAGTACAGTATTATCGGAAACAGAATATGTTTCACGTAGATAATATCTCGTCCTGTTAAAAAGCCGGACATTTTTGAGCATCAAGAAAAATCCGGCCGGACGCAAAAAAATTCATAAAAAGGAGGACACGTCCTTTTGCCGGACGTCTGGTAACCCTAGTCGGAGATGGATTGCGTGCAGTTCTCAGGCGGCTGAGCATGAAAAATAATTAGAGCTGTGGTGGCGGTAGAGTGACCCGCTGGTAGGGGGAGGGAGGTGACGCGTGACGCAACCAGCTTCGTCATCGCGTGCTACGTCAAGTGTGCCTCCCGGTGATTGAATGTAGCAGCAGGGTGACGGCCGAGTGGAAAAACTGTCCCCGCCTTCTTCCCCCCACGCGAGCTGACCGGAAGCCGGCCGTTGGCACAATTACCTCCGGCGTGCGGCGAGGGCGGCTGTCGACACCTGGCCACGTGGTCAGTTCGCGCTCTTTACACGGTCGTTGTTCCCCTCCTGACGTCGTCGGCGTACGTCCCGTGTTTGAAGTAGGGGCAATACCTTGCCGCGATGACTACATTTGTCAGCGTGGTTTCCGCCCTCCCTCGTCGTCAACGCAGCAGTGCAGTTTTCATTTGTGTGCGTCAGCGGGATATCAATTTAGTTATCCTCGTTCACTACAAGAAGACAAGTTTGTATTATTATTTGAAGGCAGTTGCTGATTATAGGCTAGTATAGGTAAAGTGAACACTTCTGAAGCTCTTGCTTAATTCAGCTAATGTACATCTTCATGCCATTCCCTAACATAAAGTAATGTAAACAGTGGCACAGCCAGATTTACCTCGGGTCTTGAAAAAAATGGGTGGGGAGGGGAAACTGTTTCCGTTTGAACAAAATAAAAAAAAAAATTTAATGGAGTTCAAGAAGCGCTGTAATAGATTACATTTTGTCGTATTTATTGTTTTAGTTATATTTTTTAAATTACTTCTTATTATTTATAACATATTTATAATTGATCGTCAACTACTTCGTTTGTCACACGAGGGATGGAATACTAAAAATAATTTATCTCTGCTCATTTCACAAGAGAAATTATACAGCGTGGACCAGAATTCATGTGCCAAACTCCGAGACGGGATTATTTATGTAAAATAAGGTGGGGTTACATTGACCAACACTATTGCGTGGTGTATATTAAGGGAGCTACACGACGTTGAAAATAACATTATCAAATACCTTTAAAAATATATATTAGAAATTATAAGAGAAGGAACCACGAAAATTGGCATAGAGCTCTAAGAATCGGGGGAAATAAATCTGTGGAAATTTGGTTGACGCAACGTTCCCCTTCACTGTAGGGGTTACTCAACCTATTTGTGTAAGTAACCTTTAAATGCTAAAAGGTAATAAATATTCGATGCATATCATTACTTATCGCGCAAAATGAAGGGGAAAGTAGTTCTGGGTGTTAATTCAATCCCGTAGACAGTTTTCGAGCAAATGCGAATCAAAATACAAAGTTGCAGTGTAACCCCGCGGAGGTAGGCAATGCAACGGGTTTCTGAGCCATGCTAATTGCAGCATTGAATGGTTAAATTGAGTAGTGTTGTTTATAAAAAAAAAAAAAAAGACTTGAAACCACAAAATCTACAGAAATGGAAAACTGTCATTTTTATAATTTTGATATGATATCTATGCCTGTAACCAAAATTAAAAATACTCGCGTTTTCATTTGAAAATAATGTTACCATCCGAAAATCTCTGCGCGAGAGGTTTACGGATGTTAACACTATTTTCAAATGGAAACGCGAGAATTTTTTAAATTCTGTTATCATAGATGCCTACATATTATCATATTACGAATTATAAAAATTACAGTTTTCTATTCTTGTAGATTTTGTGGTTTCAAGTCCTTATCTGTCTAAAAACTGTTTTTAATTTTTTACTCGAAATTAAAGCATACTACCGCATAGTACTTCATAAATAAACGTCCGCTGATGAAATATCTACTCGGCAAAAATTCTCATGGAATTTTTGTGAGTACTTCAATTTTTTTTACTAACGATTGAGTATTCCAGTTGTCCGCTCGACATTGTACCTTTCCATACCCCTTAAGCCTAGCCATAATTACCTAAATTATCATGTTATTTTAGGTTTCATAGTTAAAATTGTTTTTTACCATACAGTTTTCCGTCTATTGAGCGTTTGATACGCAGTGCTCAAATCTTTGGCATCTTGATATTTAGTCTTACTTTATAACTTTATTTAATCTAAATGCTATTGTTAATTTCAGCTTCTCATTGAACCCTGTTAATCTAGTTTGTATTATTATGTGATGTCTTTACTCTTGTTTAAATTACGACATTATTATCATGCTATTTTCAATTTTCTCATGGTATATCACTAGTTCATTTTTTCTTTTTATATTATTTAGTATTGCCTTATATTTAAGTTCGAAATGTCATAAAATAAATGTAAATTGCAGACAGAAATTCTTATAGTCCCGTGCAAGAAAAGGCGACATCGCCTTAACTGCGACATTACTAAAGTATTATTATTATTATTATTATTATTATTATAAAACAGGGGGACGTAAATAAACCCTCTAAAATAAAATAATACTTGGGCTCGTCAGTGCAAATAGCAGGAGTGTTATTTAATCAGGACCCAGTTCCGACAAATGTTTTTTTTGTGTTGTAGGTCGAAAACCGGAAGTTTTTTTATTTATTTTTTGGAAAGTTCATTCTTGGGGCCATTTCATCCTCCACGTGGTAGATCCTATTATAGTTCTTCCTGCATCATTCCAGACGGATGCAACTGCTCTTCCTACATTCAGCAAGTAGAAACTCTGGTAATAAGCATAAATGTGTCTGGGAATAATAAAACTGGTTATTATTACTACTATTTGCTTGGGTTGGGAAGGCGAGTTGCAAGCTGGTGTGACGGCTGGCAGAGCAAACAGGTGTGAAGCGGAGATAATGCCCTCCACCCCCGTGCCAAGCCACTCCCTTCCCCCTGGGCTGCGCAATCTTTCCTCTTTTCTTCCCAGTTTCGCTGTGTTGCCACCTTCCACCCCCGCGCACATCCACATCTCCTTTCAGGACCGGACTTTTCAAGCGAGACTACAATAATAGCTCGCGGTACAGCCACCTCCACGACGAATGTTGCACCCGGACTCACACCTCCAGCTGCTTCCTTGCAGACCGATAAGGGCCGAGGTGGCACGTGCACCATCTGTCCTCTCGCCTCTAAACGCTGGTCACTGGACCGGAGCGGTCAGATAATTTTATTGTATTTTCAGTTTTCGAGCCATAACATTTATTCAAGTTGTTTTATCAAAATTTTCTCTTTGACAAGACATAGGATATGTTATTGACTAACCGCTTGACATAAATAATAGTGGAATCTTTCATAAATTTGTCATGCAATATCATTGCAAGGAAATTACAGGTAAACTTCCAAGAATGATTATAAGTAAAATATGAGATGAAAGTATAACAATATTATGATCTCCAAAATATGTCTCAACACTGCCACAGTCACCAACAATATTTTAAAACAGAAGTTATTGCACAAAATCAATAAATATAATTTAACATTTAGCTTCCCCACTAAGCCGTAGTAGATGCTGTTTTTTTTACGTTCGAGGCACGTTAGCGTGGAAGGCGATAAGTCGAATATAACACGCCCGTCAAACACCTCATCACCTCTAGGCTCTAAGCGCTAAACTAGCATGCAGTGTTTTCATAGAATGTGTTTTTTAATGGGACGTCAAGCGATGACCCTGTCTTTTATTTGTGTAAAGTACGTGGCAAAGTCCAATGTATGTTTATATGATTTTGTTATACGATTACGGTTGGCATTTTCTCAGCTACAGCAGCGTGAACAAGTATTTTTAGCACTTTTGAGGAGCTTGGAAATCATGTTTTCAACTAGCGGACGGCATTTTTAAAACAATAGGGGCACAGTTTTTAGTGTGTCTTCTTATCGTAGATAAACATTTTTTAAATGTTAAACAAGAAAAAATACTTTCCGTAACACGCTACTGCATGGTCAAGTCCACTAACCATTAAGGTGGGTTCACAATGTCGTTCGCACAAGAATTAACCTCTACGCATTCTGACCCACCGATTCTCAATTGCAAAAAGTGGTCGTATGCATAGCGATGCTGACATAAGCAATTATAATTTTTTTTTTCATTTCTTGTGCGTACGTACAGGACAACAACCAATAGCAGTAAAGGAGTTTGTGAATATCCGCCATGTTAGATTAACATCCAAAAATGCACAAGAATAAAACAACTCTACAACAAGAATTTTTAGTGTCAGGAACTATGTTTCTATATTGTAAATAGTGTTTTACACTGTGCAGTTTATTGGAACTTTATTTCTGTATTCCCTATTACTAACTCCAAATACTATTCCGCTTCAAATATGTTTCAATGGCCTTTGGTTGTCTACTACAGTATACAGCGACGAATATTTCAGATCCTCAAAAAATGTCATTGGCTAACATTACAGTAAGAATCCAATTGTGAATTAATTTTGCACAGCACAGTTATATGTTCTGCGCTTATGTCTTTTATTGTGAACCAACCTTTGCTCTTGCTCCGTAGAGCCACAAGCTCTTGCAATACGTATTTCGTAGATTCCCTCTTTGTTTAAGGGGAAGTTTCCTTAAAATCATGGTTTTGATTAAATTTCTTCATGGCATAAATACTATGTTGATTATTTAAAAAAAAACAAAGTGGGAAATAATAAATGTGTTAGGAACAGTTATTTAATGATTATATTTCTTTTCATATCTTTACTGTTTTCATCTGTGTAATATTTGGAGATTAACTAATTATGTACTGATTTCAATCTCACATTAATATGAATAACATTCAGTTTTCTTTAGCTTAAAAAATTTTGTTAAGTAATACTGTATATCACTATTGGCTCTGAACCTAAAAATTAAGCCACAAAATAAGTTACAAGCTAGCAAGCATTAAATCAATAAACTAGGAGCCTCCCGAACTGCGCTTGAAATGCTTTGCAACGAGTTACGATTGTTCTTTTTTTCACGACTAAACTTGCATTACAATATTGCAAATACACAAAAAGAAAAAACATTTCTAAGCGCGCACGCTTATTAGAAACACGATTTTATTTCCTCTCAAAAAGTCTAGTGGCAGCATTTTCAGGCTGCAGTGTGTGGGAAAAGACCAACTGAATTCGAAAGACACAGAGACAGAAACATTCGCTGGACCTTAAACTATACTGCCCACAAATTAAATGATACGCTCAACAATTAAAAGCCATAGGAAACACTGAACGCCGGTTGAGTTGCATGCGCACGTAGTGGTGATGTTGCATAAAAAACGCCAGCCGGTGGCACCCTTACTGCTCCATCGACTTTGTACCATATGCACAGTAAAAAAAAAAATCTTATTTTTTACAATTAAAAGCTTGTAAACTAATGTCAGAACTTGTATCAGTCTCGCTACAAACAAGAATGTCGCAGATAATTAAACTGATCTAAATTTTCCAAATACTTGTGGGGACGACAGGGATATATTTTAATGAGCAGATTGTTCGATGTGAAACAAAATTACCTTCGACGCAGTAACATTTTATAAAATATTTTGTATTTCTATAAAAAAAATATTGGAAACTGCTTGCCCAAAAAAATGTTTGCGACACTTCACGCAATTGTAAAATGTACAATTATTTATTTGTAAATGTACGGTTATTATTTGTAAATATTCAGAAAATGTTTGTAATTACACAGACATGGGGTTTCCTGTAAAGTGTACAATATTCTTGTAAACCTACAAAAGGTTTTTTTTTTTTTTTTTTTTTTTTTTTAAACTTAGTATTCCGAGAAGAGATATAGCAGGCCAATATTACTTGTACCTCTTCAATGAAAATGATCGTGTTTGGAAGTAGTGTGAAGAGCGACATGTGTCGGAAGAATGCTGTGCAGGCCTAGGACTAGAGAGGTTTGGCTGGTATTCACAATCATATTGTCGAGAAAGATGCACGCCACATTCTGCACATAGGCAGGAAACGATGTTCTCAAACAATTTACATGTTGTTTGCATGTCTCAATCTCTTTCAAAAGTTGAGAGCTCTGGACCTATAATATGTGACTCGCAACAGCAAACTGCTCTCAAAGGCAGACAAGATGGCCGGTAGTCGATTGATAACCTTGCTCTTTGCCTTGGAATTACGTTACTTTAAAACGTAATAACATAAATTATATTTTTTGTATTTTTTTTTTTTCGTTGACATTGTAATAACCACTTTCCTATGTTTCGTACCAAGATTGTGCTGCAGTTATTTACGTGAATATCCGCAATTTTATCGGCCTCGTCGGACTCGCAAATGCAGCGTATTAGCGAGACAAGCAAAACACGTCCATGAATGAAGTGTTCGGAGAATTGTTTACGAGAGCGCGTGCTCGTATCCGTCTCTCATCCGATAGTAGTTTGCGGGCTTGCTACGAGGATGTTCACACATTAGAGGGAGCCAGATGGGCGGAGTACGTGGAACACATACTACAGGGTTAGAACATGGGAAGTTCGGGGAAGTCGACAACTCTGTATGACCGTCACGAATCACATGTCATTTGCAGAAGACGACACTTATCTGGCCACTGATATCAGTTCGCATTTTAGCGTTGGCGTGGTTCATTTCCACCCAAAGCTCTAGCACGTTCTCATCCTCCCGTGACACAATTCGCATTACAATTAACAATTAGCAGGTATATTTCCAGGATGGCGAAAAAAAAAAAAAAATGCTACATCAGTGAACTCATGCTGCTTAACCAACACGAAATAGAATTGCACCCCAGGGAGTTTATTCTCTAACTCAACTTCTGGTAAAGATCGTCATCTGTGACTGTCATTCGTGAGCGACAGGGGTTAATTAAGATATTTACTCGTGACTGTCTTTACATCATAATCTCTAACACCCCCCTTTACCAGAATCTCAATGTGCTTGGCAACACTGTAGGATGTGCTCTGAAAACCTTCATACATCTTACTAAAATACATTTTCTCACTTTTCCAACTGTGTTTTGAACTACTAATTACTTAAGTTTAGTTTTAAATTATATAAATCCGATTTGTTCCTCTTCACAATTCCTATTTTAAAAGTTATAATATCAACTCGCCTCTCGTAGAAAGATAGTGTGCTGCGCTTATACAAGAGATAGCAGCACTGGTACTGTGTTACAACCTCCGGCCAACAGATAGCAGCACATGCATTGTGTTAGTCGTTTGCGACGGCAATCAAAGTTGAAACACACGTACCTATAATTTACTAAACATATTACACATTATTTAAGGGACAGTAAAATAACGTATTTCTGTCTACTTATAAACAACATTTCAACCGGATTTGTTCTCCATCGAGGATGGTTGTAAGTTAGAGCACAACTTAAATATGTCGGCCATTTTAATGAACTTTGTCTCGTAACAACACCCTATAACCCAATATTTTATAAAAAAAGTCATGAGTGTTTTTAAAGACAATCAGGGCGCCATTTTTAGTTATAGAATACCGATTCTCGTAAAGATAGCTACCCAGAAACCGTATTTGTATAAAGATCGTATAAGAGACAAAAATAATTACAGGAAAGGCCCCATGATGTATTGAAGTAAATGAAGTGATAGTTTTTCTCGTTGGAAGCAAGCACCGAATGAACGTACTGTGGAAGCCTGAAGACTAACGGCATGATTCGCACAGCGGAAATCCGGGGCGAATACGCCGGGAATCGAACTCGGATGGCGAGCTACCCTGTCACTGGGCCAACCGCAGCTCGTCATACACATTGCAATCCGGAAACTTGAAACTCTTTGCATCGTTCCAGCAGTGACTGAAATAATGTTATTGTGGCACATAAACCTGAACATAAGCATAGCTCTAAGAGTGAGTGATAGTCGCCATCTTGAATTTTTGTATTTTGTGTCACAACTTTTCCTCTCGGAAAAATTTTGGAACTTGAACCTAACTACGGAATAGAATACATACTGATAGAATTTTAGACACCGTAAATTTATTTTTGTCGTTACTGTTCTTACATATCGAAATACAGTTACATAATTCTTATTACTTTCTTAACCGAAATTCGATGTGTAACAGCAGTAACGGAAAATAAAGAGTTATGGTGTCGAACATTCTATCAGTATGTACTCTATTCTGTAGTTAGGTTAAAGTTACAAAAACTTACCCAGAAGAAAAGTTATGACACAAAATACAAAAATTCAAGATTGTGACGGTCACTCACTCTTAAGGGCATGGGTCCGAGTTTCTTCGCATTTAAAGTCAATTATTTTTTAAAACATAAATGGGAGCCGATATCGTAAAATCGCTTCGTAACTTTTGTTATAACTGCTTTAAACTGCATACTCTAATTTTGTCAAATCAGAAGACTGCAAAATAGTTGCTAATTAGTTAACTAACGAAATTTCCTTTTAATTGATAAATTAGCTATACTCATACAGTTTGTCTCGAAAAATTGCATTGCACAGTAAAACCAATTTGCAAAAAAGTTACGAAGCAATTTTACGATATCGACTCTCGTATGGATTTTAAAAAAATAATGATCTCGTAAGCCGAGAAACTCGGGTCCATGCTTTCTAGTTTATACTTTTTTTAGAGAAATTAATATTTTAGCCTAAACGAGAGCAGATATCAAAAAATCTGTCTAGCAGTTTTATTTAAATCGTCTTCTCCATGTTGGCTGATTTTTTATTCAAGGCAGCAATTACCATGTTCTTAGCTAGTTATGTAATTAACTAAATTATGGTTAATTGTCTTTTTGTCGAAACCGTATAGTTTCTCGTTTTGAAAAAAAATTAGCTGACACGGCAAAAACTATTTCAAACAAAACTGCCAGAAAGATTTTTGATATCTGCTCTTGTTTAAGCTTAAAAAATAATTATTGCAAAAACAGTATAAACTAAAAAGCATGGCCTTAATGAGAAAATAAGTGTTGTCTTGCGGATGTCGTGCTGCGGCCCGCTGGCCTTAGTCAATTATGAGGGAAGAAAACCTTACTCGACCTGCCCTTCAGGCTGCCGCCTGGCAAGTTCTTTCATTTATTGCACTGCAATGTGTTGGGAAGTAAGGATATATATTTTAAACGACACTAACCCGCATGCGTCATGTGTGCTAATTTGGAAAAAGAAAACACACTACAGATGAGTACTTAATATCACTTTTAAAACACTGTTCCGGACCAAAATATCTCAAATGGCACTTGTTGTGCCTCAAATTGTACTGACCAGCAATAAACTCTGCGTTCAACTATCGCAACTATCGATCAGTCGAAGGAACAATAACTGCTCACATCTTCGCAAGAGTGCACACATTTTGTGTACATCAATATTTCTTATTGAAGCGTCATAATTATAAACGTTGTTGGGTTTGCATACTTTCTGTAGTGAAAACTTAACAACGTTTACAAAAATTATGGAGTTTTTTTAGTTGTAGACTTCTCTGTTATTGAATCAGCAATGAGTTGATGATCTTACTATTGTCATCTACTGAACCGACGAACCGTGCAGAAGACTAGTTCACGTGAGAGAACGAGGCGGTTCTGAATAGCAGTGAACCGTCTGCCCATCACTAACTAGGATTCTTATTCCTGGGACCCAGGGAGTGGCCATGTCGTATACAGCCCAGGCAAACACTTGAAGTCAGTGTATTTGTACCCTTGTTGCTTGAACATTTATACACGTGGTCACTGTAGACCACAACATTGTTACCGCCATAAGAGCCAATGTATTTTACTCGAAGTTTGAAGAGCGATAGCGTTAAAATTATTTATCGAATAGCAGATGCGTCGTGTTTATCGCAGTCTACGTTATTCGGGGAACAAAATTTTAAAATAATATTAAAACTCAACTATATGGTTGCGTTTTGAAACACATTTCTGTGAGTACCGACATCGCCGACTGTTTGTGCATGGACACCATTATTAAACTAACATTCATGCTAGTTTGTGCAATTTATTTAACAATTTGTGCGCAAATTTGTTAGTTTTATTGCTATTAGCAAGCAGTGACGTACATATGCGTAAATAAACAATACGTGTGGCTGTTTTTTTCATGTTCGCTAGGTTTATCTGCATAAACACATAAATTACACTATGCAAATGTAAAACATTTTACTCATGAAATGTAACAGTAGCAGATGTATTTCACGTACCTGTTCTCTCTTTAGACCCGAATTCAACGAACGTAACAGTTTTCATTCAAATCTGTCCATTCGACAGTATCAATACCATACGAGGCGCTTACGAAAACCTTACTCGATTTACTCGTTGCTGTGTGTTGGTCAACAACATATTGTTCGCGCGAAACTGGCGTATGTACGCTGACTTCAAGGAAATCCCAACATGTCATCTTCTGTATACTCCTACCTCCATGCTGGGACCTGAGTCCAGTCCAGTGCTGTATCGTCATGTTGGCCGTGCGTATCCCCCACCACGCTGTATTCAGCTGATGTCGGATGCGCCGCAGCCTGCATGGCTCCAGACAGGCTTGGCAACCTGCCAACATGTTATTGATCCACTACCACCGCCGTCTAGCTGCTAGCCGTTGCGCACAGCGCCGTCTCTTCATTCTGAATTTTAGTTGCTTCTACGTTGGCAATGAAACAATTCTTCGAATTTGTATCGCAAGTGTTTTTACTGTACGTGATTAATACTTTCTAAAACATTTGCGAATTGGCAGTAAACCAAATATACAGTATATCCAAAAACAGCCATACACTGTAAAAAAAACCTTCTTAAATTGTATTGGAAGTTTTTTAACCCATGCACAGTATGGGAAACTTAACATGGTTCAGCTCGTAACTGAGCAAATTATCAGCCTTGTTACTGTACACATCTGGCCACGTCAGTATAGATTTAACTGATTCCCAAAATATATAGAAACGCTAGCATAAATATATTGGAAACCATTTTACCACACCTACTTTCTTAATACACCAATATATCGGTATGATAAATTTACAAATACATTATTACAGTGATGAAAAGTACACAATGTTAATAGTGGGCTGAATTCGAGACAAAAATGATGTTAGTGTCGAAATGTCGTAGGATGACATTTTACGTGCACTGAGCTGATATTTTGCTGTCAGCAGATGGACCGTGGGCTTCACGAAGCTTAGCTGAAGTCACTTGAGAAGTTGCTTCTGTTCGCAAGTTTCAAAGTTAACCCATTGGGTAAACCATGGTCATATTTACCGGTTTTGTTACCAAGACCCAGATAAGGCACCCCGATAAAGCCGTCATCAGCCATTTTGAGAAGCTCTCCAAATATGTTTTTAATAAGCATAATGAATTTTTAAACTTACAGTGATATAGTTTGAAGTATCTTTGTCATAGAAGTAAAAATGTAGTGCAAGTTACGCAGTTCCGAAAAAAAAAAATCGTAACTCACTGCTACACATTTAAATCGCAGTCAGCACAAGTTTAAATGACAGAAAGGCTTTAATATTATTGTGAAATTTATTTTTAAAAACACGGTTTAGCAAACTAGACGAGGTATATTTTTTCTCCCGCCGCACAGCAAACAACCCGTCAAGTACGAAAATAAAAGGACCTCGTTCGCCCACAGAACAATTATTTACAGTATTTTGTCCAATCCTCGACAAGAGTTTAAAAAAAAAACGTTCGAAGCTTACCCTTTTGGCGAGTGGCCGCGGGTATAAAAAATATAGTATCGAAAAGACTGAACACCGATTTTTATGGATTTCGGGAATTTTTTTTATCCTCCTGGGATTGGCTCGCCGCGGCCCCTAAATAACTTGAGCTACGTTATACGCGCGACAGCCAGGGAGGTTCAGTGGAGTGTGTGACCATTATCATGGCCCCACTGGCTGGTGGGCGCGGGGGGTGGGTGGGGGAGGGTAGTAGGTCGAAACTGCTGCTTCTCACCTGCGTTTGACAGGCTGTGCTTCACGTCGTCCGCCGCCACCGTGCAAAAAGGCCGCGTGGAACCTCTTTTTCGCTGACTGATTTACAACCGCGCGCCCCTTCCCACAGCAAGGTTGGTAGAAGTGGGGAGCTTGATGTTAGGCCCTATATTTCACCGCCCAAGCAGAATATGATCGGGTCAGTTTGCCAGTGTCGAGACCCGCGCAGATTCTGCTCCCGGGGGGGGGGGGGATTAAATATCGCCACTAGCTATTTGCACTGACGCAGCGCAATACAACTGCAGAGCAAGTTAAATGCTTCTTCTATGGCATTACGTGAGTAAATAATTCCAATACAGCGCAAGCAGACGCAACGAAGGTGCAAATTTTGCGTTGCACCCATAAAAGACAATATTTAATCGCCCCCCCCCCCCTTGGTGGGATGACGTCGCTGATTCAAAGGCAAGAAGCTTCGGGCCTGCAGGCAACGTGGAACTAAAAATCAACTTATTCCGTAAATTGATGTGCAGAACTTCAGTCTATAGTTGACATCTGATTGCCCTTCAGTATTTCTTGTCGTTTTCTTCTACGGTTGCCTCAGTGGTCAGAGCTCCAAGGGTCCCAAGTTTGATCCTCGGCGGGGGAGGTCAATATTTACACTTGCCTCCCCGTTATCTGCTCAATCATTCTTGCACTTCCTCACGTTTCCTGTATCTGTAAATAGGATTCCATATGGTCTCTACCAGCGGTGGTTGAAACAGAGGGAACAAGAAACAGGAACCTAATACTGGAACCAAACATGACAGTGAGCTCAGCAAACGACGACTGTGGGTCGACTATAGAATACTTAATGCAGAGCTCGTCTTCTATAACCGCCCCGCACAAGTCAGTGCAGGAAATACGCAGTAGTTCAGGGCGGCTGGCGAAGCCTTGATTGCGTCAGCCCAGCACGCTTCCCGTCCCCTTCCACTGCCCCTTCCAACAAACTACCCCGCCTGGCCGCGGCTGAGATTCCCGGAAAGTCTCTTGCCCGCGAAATGCGTGTTCCTGGGAATTTGCATTCCTCCCCCTCCCCAAACCCGCCTGTTACATACGCGCCGTCCATTTCCCCCTCGTGCTTATTTCCTGTTTCAAGTCGCCGATGAACAGGAAGGCCCGGAGGGTGGGGTGGTGCTGGGGTCGAGTGACGAGGGGTAGGGGTAACATTTTCCATGGGAACGTCGACAACTAGTTGTTGCCTACAAGAACGGTGGCTGGACGTGCGTGGATGTATAAGGGTGAAAAGGGGGGCGGAGACACCCCCTCCCCCAAACCTCCTCGTCTTCCAGTTCCACATATACCCCGAGGGAAATCTTTCTTTGCTCTCCCTCCCCCTCTCCCTAAGGTTAGCAACCCTTTCTCGCGACCCACGTTCCTGCAGGAACAAGCGGGCAGGTCTGCGAAGAACACGCCCTCCCAGTTCGACCCACGGGCTCCCTTCAAAGGCGTTTGTTACTTCGCCCGGTTTCCTTTTTTTTTGTCCTCGTCAAAGGCACAACTACTGTCGAACACACGAGGACACGGAGCTGCAGGACCTGGTCCTAATGACTCAGTAGCTCCGAGGGTGAGAGTGTCAACGACCTACCGGGTTCAGCACGAGGTGATAATGTATATAGTCTGTTCACAGGATAGTGAGCACTTTTCAATGCCTCTATAAACAATTTCTCTCTGTTAATTTCAATATTCCCATTATTTATTATACACCTTTTACGATAAAGTTAGCACTAAAAAAATTAACATTAAAAAAAACCAAGCTATCTCTATATACAACAGAGAACAGACAGACTGACTGACAGACATATCAAAATGTAGCCAAAACTACTATAACTAGAATCGTGAAATTTTTTGTGTGGGTTCACCCCTCAGGTCGTAGGCGAGCACTAAGAAGGGATTTTTAAAAATTCGACATCTAAGGGGGTGAAATATGTTTCCGAAGAAACGTCGATAGAGCTCGAACCCGATGGCCTATCATCGTGATATTTACTTTAATAGGACACACATTAAAATGCATATCAGCCTATTTTAAGGATTTTTTCGAAATTCAACATTTAAGGGGGTGAAAAGACCTTAAATGTGTTTCCAATTACTATCGATAGCTATTGAATCCTTCGGGATAAAGAGTTGGTTTCCACGTCAAAATGTTGCTTACGTAAATACCCAAAAAGAAATTTTAGTACTTTTTGAAACTCGACCCCCAATCAGAAAAAAAAAGGGGCAAAATGTGATGAATCGTATATGTCACCGAAACACAACTGACTATCGTCGTGATTTTTACTTCAATTTGTTACGTATATATATATATATATATATATATATATATATATATATATATATATATATATATACATAGACTATATATAATATGACCCCAAGACATTTCGAAATTCTTTTATTAAGCGGGTGAAAATACTTGAAATGGGATTTCTATTGTTCTTCTATATCTACCGAACCAATCGAGATATCGAAGCGCTCTTTGCTTTAGATTAATGCTTATGTAAATATCTAAATACCGTTTAAATATATTTTCCGAATTCAGCCCCAAAGATGTAAATAAAGGGCAAAATGTGTTTTCGATTTACAATCGATATTTTATATATATATATATATATATATATATATATATATATATATATATATATATATATATACCACATTGATTTTTTATACAGCGGCGTGATTTTAGTTTAAGATTGATTCTCACTCAAATACCTGAAAAGCAATTTCACAGATTTTCGAAATTATCCACATAAGGAGGTGAAAAGGGGTAAAAAGTGATAAAATGTGTTTTCAATTAATCGTCAATATATCTTGAACCCAGCGGGGTATTGTGTTTTTCACGTCCAAGAGACACAAGTTAAGTACAATAGTCTAAAATGGGAATAAAATGTTTTTCTAAATTTAGTCTCTTAGGAGGTGAAAAGGCCTGGAATGTGTTTTAGATAAATCTTCGACATTTATCGAACGCATCTAGATAGTCACTATGATTACGTAGATGGCCGTAAAAAGGTAAAAAAAGGATTTTTCAAAATTCAACCTCACAGTACTGCACAGGAGTGATATGTGACTGAATGAGCTATCGTAGTGATTTTCACGTCACTTGGATACTTGAATAAATATTTAAGGTGTGAAAATAAGATTTTTCGAAATTGGACACCTAAAGGGGTTAAAAAGGCATAAAATTTGTTTTCTATCAGCCGATGATACTATCTAACCAGTAGAGATATTGAGGTGGTATTCGCGTCAGAATGATGTTTACGTGAGTGCCTAAAAAAAGTAATGCAGTTTTTTACTTTACTAGATAACTTAATTAAATATAAAACATTGTTGGTGAACTTTCAAGGCAGACGACCCGAAAAGCAAGTACGACCAGTGAGAAATAAATTATACAAGAGTTTCATTCTACAGATCTATCGAGACGCGGTGTTGTACAACCTCTATGAGTCCAGGAAGTTAATATTTCATTTTTAAAAGTTGTTTTCATTAATAATTTCGACATTATTTGGTGCAGTTGTTTGTATCTCCGATCTATTGCTCGGGAGGTTCCGGGTTGGAAATTATTTTTAAAGGCTGTGCAAACGTGCAAGCCTGACAAAAAAAACTGTAAGGCAGATGACATTATTGTAATTTGGATGAAGTCGATCAAAAGTGATGAAAATTGGATTATGCAGTCCACTAATTACTGCAGTTCCTCGACAGCATCAGCACACATATACCATCTCACTAACCTCAAGGTTGGGGCACCAAATACGTTTATATTTCAGCGAAACATTATCCCGCCAAAATTCCTTAATGCCACGTAACTTCAAGTGAAAGTTTTGAAAAACAAATACGTTATTGAGGGCACCATCACCAATGGTTGTGCTAGAGGAAAATGAGTCTTAATACCACGCAAACCTCTTACATTTAACAGTCTGTAAATACCCCACAACGTCAACTTTGTTGTGACTGTAAATAAGGCCCAGGCGAAGTCGCTGTTAGTAGCAGTGGCAAACTTAAGACTGCTTTTCGCGTGGACAACTATAGCTACTTATCCTGCTGTAGAGTTAACTCAACAAGCAGATATGTAATTCTAACGTTTGATGACTGAACTACTTATTTGGTGTACAAAGAGGTATCTGCTCTGAGTAATACACGCGAGCAAATCCGCGGGCGTACTGCTAGTTACTGTATATAATTCAACATTGGTTGTCTTACTTTTTGTATCGTTGGAAGCGAATTACCTAACGTAGTTCCTTGTACTTAATAATATTTAAGTACTGAAATAAAACCACACGAATTCGACCTATCTGTATTTCATATACTTAAAAATTTTTGTTTATGATCTTAAGCGCTAAAACAAAGTGATGCGTCCAGATAGTTGGGTAATTACCGTCGTCTGCTCACTGCATTTTAACTACGCCCCACGCTGCTGATGCTGTAGTTAAAAAGTCCACCAATAGATGGCGTGAGTTAGAATCGCACGAGAAACCGTTCGCTGAGATTTGTTTTATATTGCAATTAACATGGTTGCTTGTAATGCACTCAAAAATGTTAGAAATAACTTACCATTTGCAAATTATGTGAAGTTATTGGTATTCTGTGAATCGTTACGTTTTATGATTTTCAGCATTTTTATTTAGAATTACGTTTAACTACGCAAAAACAATTTTATTCTGTTTTAGGCATTAAGAAAATACTTTCATTTTTATTGCTACAAGTGCGTCGTCGTGCGTGGCAGTAGAACTGAATGGAACGGTTGATGATAATGTAAGTGTCGTGAGTTTTTACTAGTGGCTTTGTTTCGAATTCGAATATAATGTGCAAAATGTTACGTTATTCGAAATGCTAATAGTGCGTGTCGTATAAATGAGTCATATTATATATAAACCTGTATTTTATAGAAGTTAATAACTAACACTATTATTTAATGTAGCAGTTATTTAATACCCGTGTATTTATTGAGTAGATTTTGTAGACAACATCTTTGGAAGCAAAGCAATGTACATGTAAATATGGTACAAGCATATATAAATAAAAACGTGTTTCAATGCTTATATTTAAATGCAGTGGAAAGATACAAATATACTGAAAATATAAATTAAGCAGAGTTTTTTTGAGTGCCTACTATATCATTAACTATTACATGAAAAATACAATGTGAGTACAAACTGTACAAACATACTTTATACAAGTACCACTGCTACCAAAAGTTAATGTCTGATACAGTAAGAAAACATGTTTATTTATTAGTAATTTATGCCTCATGGGAGCATCTTAAAAAGTACTCGATTTATCGTGACCAAGGTTGCCAACAATGTCACTCAAAATGTTACACAAACACTTAGCATTATCACTAAATTTCGAAGAAACAGTAAACACTAGTTGTTACATTCTACCCTTATGAAAATAAAAGGGGTGGACTCAAATTGCTGACAACTGTTTTACCGTCATGAAAATCCAACATTTAAGAGTGAATTATTGGGAAATGTGACCTCAGTAATAAAAAATGTCCTCTTGTAACGACTGTCTAGGACGCATAGTTTTCGTGCAAAACGCACGTCAAGTTTTGGCGTGGTGAAACAGAGCCTAGTGTGTAGGCAACACTGCGTACACGAGTGTCTGGTTTATTCCGCAGTGCCGCACAAACGATGGTGCACATTCACTGTAAATATCATGTACCGTAGCTTAAATAGCTCACATAGCCGTAACCAACACTTTGTTCCTAGCTTAATTTGAGCATGTGTGTTAAAAATAAGATAAATGTGCAAATTAAATAAATATATCTTGGGTACAATAAACGAAGATAGGAATTTAAATAGTTTGTGTAATTGTGGCACTACTGTAAAGTGTAGGGGAGCCGATATTGTTTTCAGGCACTGTTAGATATACCAATACTGATACTGCGTTGGGAAGAAAAAATAACATTATTGCAGATGTAAGAAATTAAAAATTTTTATTTTCAATACGTACTCTTCGTCAAAGAAAATTCTAATTGCCTTAATTTTAATTGTTTTAGTCTTACTTACTTTTAAGATGAATAAAAATCTACGAAGCACAAACTAGTCTCAGTGACTTAAACATATGCGGGCGTGTGATGAAGGATATGGTTTACTTTTTGGTATAGTGCGTATACGTCATGCAATTCTGGTTTAAAACTGACGTCAGGAATAGATGAAGTAACAGCCACCAAGTCTTATTTGTCAAGTGCTCTTGACTGTGACATTCCTAGGCGCGTTTCCCTCTACCAGAAAGTCGTGTTGAGAATTGTGTAACATGCAAAGAGAGAAGAAAAATTTTGGAATTTTAAGCTCTTCCACTTCAAAAGGCGTGGACGATTTGGCTTTATCGGTACCGAAACAGCCCTGCTGTAAACTTGTAGTCAAATGTTAGGTTCCAAAGTACTCCTCCATTACAATCGCATATCAGTTACGTGACTTAACGTCAGTAGTAATATGTCGAACACCTTCTCCTTACCTTCCCTATCCCTCGACCCTAGAGTTGTACGTCTGATCTTAAATTCAGAATTCCTTAACGTCAGTTACCACTCAATAGTTTGAAAACAAATGCTACGTCAGTGTTACACAAGCAGTGCAGCACTGTGTTATTTCACACACCCTAACGATTTGCTGCAGTAAACATTTTTGCTATCTAATATGAATACTCGTTAACTATTAAGTGACATTTAAGGCTAAAACTCTACCTTGAACCAACTTATTCTATTGGTGTGTGTTTAATACTGGAAGAATTAACGGCACATGTTAACAAACACATTTTAACGTAAATCGTAATACATATTCAAGAAGAGACTGCACCACCAATCTCCATTATTGCAGACTACAATTTGTGTGACGTTGGAGCTTTATTGAGCAGTTTAAAGAACATAATAAAATACTCTTATTGTTGCACTTGCACACATGTCATTATTTTGTTTCGTTTATAAACAACACACAAATTAAGCTAGGAACAAAGTGTTGGTTACGGTTATGTGAGCTATTTAAGCTACGGTACGTGATATTTACAGTGAATGTGCACCATCGTTTGTGCGGCGCGCTGCGGAACAAACCAGACACTCGTGTACGCAGTGTTGCCTACACGCTAGGCTCTGTTTCACCACGTCAAAACTTGACGTGCGTTTTGCACGAAAACTATGCGTCCTAGACAGTCGTTACAAGAGGACCTATTTTATTACTACGGTCACATTTCCCAATAATTCACTCTTAAATGTTGGAATATCATGACGCTAAAAAAGTAGTCAGCAATACTCCAACACGCTAAACTAGACTAAACTGAACTAAATTCAAAAATTTACGACGTGATTATACATATAAATAATGAACATAAAATAATATATGAAGTATTTTTTACTGATACAGTCAAATACCTTACATTAATACATAATGCTCGTTACTACTATAATATAAGGTAAATTTTACGCAGTTGTAAGTCCTTAGATTTATAATCGAGGCTTCGTGCTTCGATAAACTGTTCGTGCTGTGATACGTTATAGAATTTCAAATTTAACTACAGTTATATAATAGACAAATGAGGTGTTACATAAAACTGGGTTCACAGAATAACCACGTCTCTAATGTATTATGTGACAAACATATCCGGACACACCATGTACATTGTTGATGCAGCGAGTGCACATCATCGAACTTCTCCCTCCAACCGAGTTACCGAGATTAACCGTTCACAGAAAAAAAGCATTTTCGCGTGGTGAACATTTCGCTGTGAACACTGGTGACCGGCCCGTGACAAATTCAACCGCGAAAGTACGCCTAACATACTCCACGCCGAAAATAATTATTGACCGAAAACGATATCTTGAAAGGTAACTGGGTCCCACACAATACAATTTAACATGTAAATACCTATCCTCTATCTCACCAGGGCCCTGATGTAGTCAGCAGTCGTGTTTTAATTGCTTTGCAGTGTGTTCGTAAACAAGTTATTTTTTATAACTTTTTTTACCAGTGCCAACGTTGCCTACGAAAAGAAAACATTTCGGTCATAGACGGTATGACATTGCTAAAACACAATGATCATTAAATACACTGTTTCTTAGCCCTATAACATATTTAAAAAAGCCTTTTTTTTCAGACTAACGTACTTCAAAGTGTACTACCTGGACGTATGAGAAAATCAGGTAGAAATGCGCAGCGAACTATGCTAAAGGTGTTTTACCACTAAAATTGAATCAGCGGTAATCTTGCACGCTAGTTCAACGTATTGTTCGTTGTGGCGATGCGGCATTTGATGCGCGCTTCAAGGTCGCTCTTACAGCGCCGTCATTTCTGATCCTCTTAATTCGTAAACATGTCGGTGCTCTTAATTCACACCGCGTTATAATACAGGCGATTCACAGTCAACAAAGCACTTTTTAACCACTGGTTACTGTTTTAAGTAAAACTTTATATTTCCGCCACTTGTTAACAGAAACATAGTCTAATAGAATAGGTATATAGGTACTTCGGGATAAAGTTAGAACTTATGACACCAGTTACTTTTATATAATGTATAGTTTCCTGCCACGTTTTAACACAAACAAATCAACCTACGTAACAATCAAAGGATATAGAGTTTACCGCACTCAAAAGTCAGAACCTGAGATCACAATAAATAATGTTTTAATTGTTATTCTGGACAAGATGGTCTTCAAAAGTGTTCACATTATCGTGACCCGACTACAAAGTTAAATTAATAAATCTCATTCCACTTAAAAAGTTATCAGTATAAAATAATAGGCCTATTTAATTATTATTTTTGACTAGAAGCCAATAAAAATGATTATTTTACAATGAAGTCTACGGTTGGGGCGGTGGCCAGATCATTCGGCCTCCAACATAGGCAATACGGCCTCGATTCCCTGCGGGCGTGGATCCCGATTTTTCGTAAGTGGGTTTTGTGGCGGAAGTTGGCGTTTTTTTTTTCGAAGTACTCCCTCCCCCCCACCCTTTGCATTCCATCGCATTATCGTAGGGCCCCTTCTGGCGGTTTCTGGAGGCCAGTTCACAACGTGCCCCTTATATTTTTATATCCACGAAAAGAGCATACTTTTTAGAAGACGAATTCAAACAATACTGCCAGACATATATATATATATATGCTCTCGTTTAGGTATAAAACATTAATATCACTAAAATGGTAGAAACAAGAGAACGCGGTCGTAAGAAAAATTCATCATGATTATTGACACGTTCTATGTAATTATAGGTAATCCCCTCCTATTTCCCTTCCCCTTGCTTCGCTGTCTCCAGTAACGCAACGAGTAGGTGGACTGCGCCCCAACTCCTTTCCCCCATCTTCTCGTCCCTGGCGACGCGGGCAACTCGCGCCTAACTGACGTCACAGGCGTTCTGAATGGGTGGGCTTCACAGTGTGGGTTTAGCTCACGCACAGCAACAGTCGCAACACGCAGTAGTTGGTAAACCCTTGTAGTAGTGAGGGAGGGGGGAAGGGGAAGGAAAGGGAGAAGAGAAAACATGTAAACGGCTCTCTGGCGGGACGTTCCTACTCTGGAACTTTAATAACCCGAGCTACGTGTCTCCTCGTTAGACCGGAGCTCCACGTCGCAGAAATGCTTCATATAAGCAACTCCGCCGAGGACAATGACTACTCCGGGAAGCGCATTTTAAACCTTCTGGAGGAGTTCGGCAAGAGAGCGGTTATAGAAGGGTTGGGAGGAGGGGGGCAGAACGCCATTATCAAATTGTCGAGTTGTTTCCCAGGCATGGCTTGCTCGCGAAAAGCTCCCCTGCTACAGATGGAGTTTTTAATGAGTTTCAACTCCGCCGAAATGACTCTTGATGGATGCGTCGAGAAAGGCGGAGTGGGGAGGGAAGGAAACACTTAGCGGGTAAATACATGGGTATCTGGCGATCTGGAAATATTGAGCCGTCAGCCGGTACACCCATAAAACTGTTTTGCCTTACAGTTTGTGGAATAAGCACACGTATCGCTGATTCACAATAAAATGACCACTGCTTCAATTTTTCTTCAAATGTTTTGCAACCATATTTACTATTTTCAATGCGATAACTTCCACGTAACTAAAAACTGTAAACGTTTCACCACTCTCAAAACGGAGCATATGTGTCGAATTAAAACAATGTATTATTTTATTTATTATAAGTTTTGGCGAGTGCTCAGTTGACAATAAACGGTCTATATAATTGATTCGGGATAAAGTGAGCACTTTTAAAACCTAGTTACGTTTTCCTTTCAGATAATCTATAGTTTACTGCCACATTTTTTTAAATAAACAACGCTACCTTTGTAACATTCAAAGTGAACAGATTGTATCCCACTCAAAAATTAATATATGAGAAATAATCCAAATAAATATTACATATTTATTATTTTCCCAGACAAATTTGTCTTCTAAAGCTTTCAATTTATCTCGAAACACCTATAGGTAATATACCACTTCACATAACTGAAATGACAGTGATTAATTAGATCACTTACTGTTTGAATGACAGGGTCATGGTTGGCGCAGAGAGAAAGAGAGATAAAAGGGGGAAGTAAAGGGGGTAGAAAATATTACACGAGAAATCGTGCACTTTTTTTATTCATAGTCAGAGATTGCCATTGCAGAAATAAAAGCTCAAAGATACGATACTGATATATTATTTAAATCCAAAAACTGAAAAATATTACTATGAAAAAGTCATAATTGATATAGTCTACAAAAAGTCGAACAATTCACAATTTCTTAGTTCCCCTCATTTTATCCACAGAAAATGCAATTACAACTCCATAATATTTTAAACAAATTTAAGCGGCCACTAACAGTCACAGAAATTGTTTAGCTTTCACTAAATGCAAACTCGGGAAAACAACTACAGCTCGCAAATCACCAGTTACATTCCAAAGCCAACCATCACAAGCATGTCACGTCCGCTGCAAAATATTATATTTTTATTTACACGCTGATTGCGGTCTCGTTTTACATCCGTCCGCAATATGTGAAATTCCATTGTTCTGGCACTTATCACTTGCTCACGCACTGTACCAAGAGAGTGGGAACTCGCAAATATACGGTTCTGTGGCAAAATGTAAGGCAACCATACCGTGACGTCAGGTGAAATTTAATTACAGACAAACAGGGACGACGAAAGGTGTTCGTCATCAGTAGGGACGAGGAAATTTCACGAATTAAATGACCTGTATGTTAGCATCAAATGTCCTATGCATACTCAAGCTCTGTCTATTCGTTCATTGTCTGCTGTTCCACTGAGTAGCAGCTGGTGGACAAATAGTTGGGACTTGAGTATGCATAGGATATTTAATTCTAACAGGCAGTTAATTGAATTCGCGAAATTTGCCAATCTCTAGTCATCAGGAAAATAAAAATACCGCGCGTATTATACAGTTTAAGATTTGACTCGTGTGTTTTGTTACTTATTATCTCGTAATACACGTTCAAGTGAAAAACGTCCTGATAAACAGTCAGTGATTCTATTTACATATTCTGTGCTTATGTAGTTTGAGAACCTGGCCCTTACGGCAGATCACTAGGGATTTATTTGATCCCTCCGACTCGTGGAGGCATACGAGACAAACATGAAATGTAATGAAAGTACTTAAATGCTACACACACGCACTCGTTTGTCAGACCTTTACAATATGTGTTTCAAGTTGGCTCTGCGTATTTCTATGATTAAATAAATGCTCCCTTACACTTCGCAGCACAGGGAAGCAAATAATGGTGGTAGCAGCATGCGAGCGATGGCGCCCTCAGAAATTAAACCTCAAATGCAATTTCTACAGACCTGAAAAATTCGCGTTTTATTTTGGGCCCAAGCTAGAATTCCAGTAACCGTTAGTTCGTGCCACTTTCGCAATTGTCCCGTGACTTATACGGCACTTACTGGAAGTCACTTAGCCAATAGTACAGAGGCAACTAAATGCAGGCCCATATCACTTCGTCATCGAGCAGCCAGTGAGCAGATAATGTCTACTTGAATACACACATGTTCTTGGAGGATAGCCTACATGTCAATGACCCGTGAATTTTTCCTGTCTCTAGTAATTTCACCCGATTTATCACCGTACGTTTTTCCTGGCCATTGGAATGCTGCATACCGTATTCGCAAGATCCCATCTCCCATAGGTAAAATTGTATTGTTGGGAGAGCAAATGCGTTTCTTGTACAAAAATTCCGTATTCCACAAAAAGTAACACCAAATTAACAATTAGTGCGTTACAATTACAAAATTATACGAAGACTTGGAACTGTGTCAATGGGTTCGCTGCCAACATAATTATGAGTCTGCACGTATTGAAACTTAGAAGTAAAAGTCTATAGTAGCTAGGTGTGGAAATGTTTCTTCTTCAAAGACTGGTTTATAAAATGCTCACATAATCGTAAACATAGTTATCATACCAATTAACACGATTGAACTGCGTATTTAGAAAACGTACGCAATGATACGATGCAATCAGTGACATCCAGAAGCAGCGGAATTTTGTCATTCGCAACGTAACTTTTGCAATACTGTCTGCACAAATAATATCAATGCGTGTTTTTTTAAATACATAAATGCAAGTTTCATTTACAGAAGTAAAAAAATTCAAGCATAAAAAAACGCGCACTAAAGTAATTAATATGAATTTAAAATGGAACAAACACATAAGAAATAAATATATCCATGCTTTAATAACTAAGCAACATTTTTCGTTTTTTATTATTTGTATAATTATTATTTCACTCATTTATACTATTCTAAGACGAATTTACAGTCATCATATATTACTTATTTGTAAAGACTGTAGCCTAAAAATGAGAAAAGTGTAATATTATTGATAAGTATTTACGTGTAGACTAAAACAAAACAATGTTTCCATGAAAATATAAACAATAACAATGACTGCAGCTATCCCAAAACAAAGTAGGTTAGGAGAATCCGCCATATCATTGTTAGGATGTCAGTACAAATGTATGCACGTGTTTCACTACGGCAGATAGCCAACTGGATACGCAGCTGTTAGCCACACAGATGTTTGCTTATTATAACCTTCACTTTTCACACTCACGAAACGTATTATAAGTATTAAAAGTAAAGAATTTCATACCTTTCACAAGTCAGCAGACATGTCTGTTTATAAAATTGCGTCGCTTCCTTCCTAGCGGCGGTTCACAGTCTGTAACAGAAGAAAACAACAATCAACTACAAAATACAGTGAAATACTTTCATACATGCTTTTGTTTTATGCAGAAAGGACAAAAATAAACTAGTTTGCAAGAGCTAAAAAAATTCTGCTGTACCTTCTGCTTGTTATGATATTACTACTTCGGAAATTTTAAGAATGGAAATAATAGTTTTATTTTATTTTATTATGTTCTAAGACAGTATTATTATATAGTATGTTGCGAAATTGCACGCGAATGTTCTTGCGGAACAATTCTCATACGTAAGGGTACAAAACATGATTTTCTGAACATAAGCCCGAGAGCACAACCGTTACCGTACAACAGGTATCGCGACGCGCGGGCTGCGTCACTGTGGAATGCCACATCAGACAATGCCTACCATCCAATTAAATACGACTCCTCTGGCGTGTAGTTGCCAACAATAGCTGCAATGGTATTCCTCATTGACACGATCAAACCCGCGCCATGAACCGTACGTCTTAGGCCGCCGTCACACTGGAATGACACATCAGACAATGCTTACCATCCAATTAAATACGACTCCTCTGGCGCTCTTTAGTTTAGCAGTGGTTTTGAAAATATTTTTTTAATGCAAATTAATACATATATCAAAATTCATGCTGGCAGTTTTAACACTTATAGATCACCGTTTGTATCTGAATTTTTCTGTTGCAATAATTTTAGCCCCTGAAAAAGCACACATCTTGTTGTCAAAATAAGCCAAAATGAAGCAAAAATTTTTTTCTAGCAAACGGTATATTATTATTATAAAAAAAAACGCTTTGGCAAGATTGTGTGTCGTATGACTGTACACAGTGCCAAATTTTTTCAAAGCATTCGATTTAAAAAATATTCGAGTTATTTGCAATTATTTGAAATAAATGAAAGATCATGGCCTTAAACATCATGTTCAGTTTTATGGAGCGGTTACATGAGCAACGAACTAGTTCAGATCGCAGTCTCTTCTCGTTCAAAGTAAACTGGTTTCATATGTGGTTTCGAACGACATTTCTTCGATGCTTCTCTCCTATTGGCTGCTTGGAATAACGATCTGTGTAACAAATATGGTTGCTTTTTGATCCGACATTAAGCACTCGTTAAATTAAATTAACATTAATGTGATGAATAATTATATCCACTTTGCACGCACAGAAGCATTACAGTTAGATGCAATTTAATAATTAAAAAGTCACGAATGTTGAGGGTAGATGTGATAATAATTAAATACGGTACGTATCAGGTTCTAAGTTTGTTGAGGCTAGAAGTTTCAATGAGTTTATTGTGTTTAGTGCATGCAACCTCGTAAACGTGTTTAAGCTTTAAACACGATCAAGCCTGGCTGCCGAATGATTTTACCTGAACAGGTTTGACCTCTGCTGTAACCGTGGCCTTATATTGGAAACTGTAATGCGAGAACCGTGCGTTTTCGGACCTATGTCCACATAACATTTGGTGTTCTTCTAGATGAGAGGACAAAATATTGACACGCAATTTGACTACACCTGTAGATAGAGACAGGTGGAAACAGAAAGATGGTGAGGTGAGAGGGTTTTACGGCCCTTTCACAATGAGGTCTTAAGAGCCGATGAGAGTGAAGTGAAAGGACAATACAACATCTATGCTCGATACGGGATTCGAAACCAGAACCTTTCGCACCGTAGACTACGCTACGAAGTCGGCGAAAGAGAAAGACCACCTCTACAAAGGAAAACAAACAGAAACAAAACAAAGCATGATGCAAGGAAAAATTTACTATCAAAGAATAATACAGTTCACATAGGCTATAGCAGATTTAAACCAACACATCCTCCTCCTATTGTCCTACGGGTAATATCGTCAGAGTGGCAGTAACTTCGCGGTTTATCGCCATCTTCAGTTGTTTCAGCGTGAGAGGAAATCATTGGTACACCTGGAATTTCAGATAGCGACGTAGAACTACCACATCGTTATAATAAGCATTTGAGGGTGTGATTTTTGCAATAGGGTTTGATGAATATCTCAACCATTACGATAAAAAGTCGTAAGAAAAACTACTTATTGAGTTATTTGGGGAGAGGGGGGGGGCAGAGTTTCGGGCACATCTCCCACCGAGCCTCTTTTGCGGAAAGGAGGACTAAAAGAAAAACATACGTCATAAAGCTACTATATTTGATCACAGTATGTTACGTTATATTTAATACATTTATAGATCTTTCAACATACACACACTCAACTAGCATCTCAATGTTCACGTATACTTCACGTAAACACCTATATAAGAGACGGTTAATCGTTCGTCAGCCATTTTTAACAACAGGACTGTCACTCATAATTCATTCTTTCAACTAAAAAAAGTAACGTAACGCTATGCGAAAATCTATTTTCGTTCATCAATAATCGTACGATCCCGGAAATTGGTATCTTAAAACAGGTTGAGATTATGTTGAATGGGGCGAGATCTTAGCCGCTTAAATTGATGTACTGTATTATTAGCGAACCATACACATTAATTATATTGCTTAGAACACCGATGCTCACTTTGGTATTCTGTGTTACATATGCTAGTTTAAGCAACAGGTTGGTATTTAAGCGTCATATATATATATATATATATATATATATATATATATATATATACATATATATATATACATATATATATATACATATATATATATATATATATATAATACACCAAACTCACCCCTCTTCTTCGCACCATTTTTGTTATTTTCATTCGAATCTCCGATTTTAAAATTCATATTTAGAAGTGAGAACCACTAAACTGAAATTACATTTAGGCCATTGAGTGCGTTGGTTAGTTTTTAAAACCATGAACGAACCCTACGAAGTCAAGGTACTTTGTAAATAAAACTTCTGCGTCTGAAACCAGTGTCGGTTCAGAATATACTTATATAGGCGGTTCGGAATAAAGTGAGCACTCAAAAAAGTCCTGTATAATTTCTCTTTGCAGCAAATTCGTATCTTTCCGCGCGCAACGTCTCAACGACGGGAAATGTCTAACCTATCTGGACACATCACTTAATGCTTGCGCTTTTAAGATAAATTGTGTAGTCGATAGGAACCTATGTAGTTTGACAAAAGACGTTTATTAATTATGTAAAATGTAGTTACGTCAAATTTAGTTCATTTTATTTCAGTAGTGCTGTATTTAAATAGGAAAATACACGGAACTACTTACTTCAATACGCTGCCAACCATACAAGCAGTAAGGTAACTATTGTTAACGTTGAATCATACACTCTAAAATAGATTGTAAATTTGGCACACGTGCGTATAAGAGTGCTAAGAGTGTAGGTATAGTAGAATTGTTTCCCAGACATCCATGGCTGCACTCCTTAACATTTTTACTAAGCAGTCAAATGTAAACTAAATTTTCTAGACTTATATTCTAACAAGTGTAAAAGTTTGTATATTTACAAGATGAATGTATGGTAACTGTCCCATACTGCGTTTAGGTTAATGACTTCTAAAACATTTTAGGAAGTTTTTTTTACAGTGTATGCAGTAACGGCTAGTGACTTTTTCCAAAGGTTAAATCTTTAGTGCTCACTTTATTCCGAACGACCTATAGACTGCTTTTAATGTGTCTCCACCAGTCGTGAGTAACTCCAGCACGATCTATTTTTACAGCTCCATACTATCCCGTGGGAACATTAGTAACCAGTACCTATAAAAACATGTATTTTTACCAGTTGTATCGTGTGAGTGAACATATACTTAGTGTGTTCACACGCGTGAAAACGATGGTGGGTATGAAACACTTAAAAACACGCGCGTTGTTTTGAATACCAGGTCTCAGAAAACATATGTATGCATTTTCGGACCTACGATGCATTAAAAAAAATATTTTTCATGTATGTCTTTCTTTTTGTTCAAGTAGTTGCAGTTATTAGAAGACACAAATGAGATACACCTTGAATGTTTATAACTCTGAGGCGAAGACATTGAGCATACTAAGCGATTCATGTGGGGGTTGAAGATCTGTGCGACGAGTACTATAAGAAGCTCGCTGATGTACACTTTATTAACGATCTTCTAAGGTGCACGAGACGTCGATTTATGGTTTGTATACATGCGGTAGTTGACATTTTAAACGAGAACGTTTTAAACACCCCTTAACGGAAAATTTTACAAGGCTGTTGTCATTTCCTGGGCTAAATTGGAGATTGGAGTGTTAGTAGCGTAATGTTGTGCGATGACATTTTAAGTGCACATTGTGGCAACACAGCATGGAGTAAGTTCTCTTGAACTTCCACAGTAGCAGCAAGCTAAGTGAGACATTTGTGTAGCGCAAGATGGGATAGTGCAGTGTTGCAACATTGTGCACGTAAAATGTCATTGTACAACATTTTGCCACAAACATATTACTCTCCAATATAGCCGAGGATTCGTGTGGTAGGTTGCTTCTGGGCGCCTGTATACACCTTCACATCTCGGAAACCGAGCACTTCTAGTCTTATGTTGCAGGGCTGCTGATATTTTTTAAAGTCTACATACGTGGAATGTATTCCTCCAACTATGTCCACCTGTTTTGAAACAACCTGTATGAATTTAAATAGTTCCCAACCACATTAATCACTGAAATGATTAGAAGTAAATTTCCGTTTAAACTCCTTTCTGTAACAGTATTTACGACAGCCAATAATTTTGATAGTGACAATGTATCGACGATTAACTAGAAAATACGATAACATGAAACACGGGATTAATTTTAAGGAAATTATTATTAGGCATAATGTTTCGATATTCCCTATATATTGTTGAGTAGACACATTTATTGCAGATTTGCATATTTACACAGAATCAAAAACCTCCTTCGAGTTTTATATTACATCTTATGGTTAAAGTTAATTATACTACAGGTTAGAAACACAACGTGTTTTCTTATGGGAGAGTTTGGTACAGGGAAAATTTCTGCCGCTAGTTTTGCTGTAGTCGCTAAGGGACCAGAAAAATACGATAGTGTAGTAACATTAAATCTAAATGGACATGGAAATGACAGAAATCATTTTAACTTAATTTTAAAGTGAAAATTAAGCAATTTCGCGTTTTAACTTGTCAACTTTTTGTAACTTAAAAATTCAGGAAAGTTCTGTGATTTGTCATTTTGCACCCATTACCGATACTAGCGCTCAAGCGGCAGAAATTTTCCCTGTGCCAAACTTTTAATATTGATCCTTCTAACCTGTAGTAGAATTAACCATAGCATGCCGGCATTACAACGCCCTCCTCTTTCCCAACCACAATGAAAAGATGGCCAACTGGACAATACAGGGCACTGTAACGAGCTAAACGAGGCTGTCTAATTATGGTCATCTAGCAGACAAGACGTGCCGCCAACAGCTCGCCGCACTGAAAAATATACTTATTAGTCACTTCAACATATTTTGTTAAAATGGAACTTACCAAATTTTTTCGTAGTGACCACAAACATTTTTTGCTGTCCCCAATAAAGTTTTCCAGTGACTACAAAAAAATTGTAACCACCACAAAATAATTTGGTGAGGGCCATATTGACAAAACATTTTGTAGCCAGCACAAAACAGTTTTTTCTGTGCGTGCCAGGGAGACGGTCGCTGGTTCGAGTCCCTAGACGTGTCGCTCGCCGCTAGTCGACTACAACCACACAGCCTTCGGCATCATGAACAAAGTGGGAACGTCAGCTCCGATTAGGCCTCTAGTTAATCCATTCTAGTTAGTTAATTATAATTCACTCTGTTAACACCGCCTCCCTCCGGACTAACTATCACGTAGGCTTTATATTTAACTTTACATAAACTTGTATAACAGTTCTTATTCCTTTATTCATTCATCCATATAACTCTCCTCTGTAACGAAGCCGCTAGTGTAATCCATTTTAATGGTCACAACAGGGACACGTAAGTTGTATAACAATGGGTCGGAACTTTTTTGATCATCAATGATTGTGCACTCTTTATTATTTACAGAAATTTAATGTGCTGAAATGACTTACCGTATTTTGAAGATACGGAAGTTTTAAGGGACCTTCCTATTTGCACTTGAAATGTGTTGCAGCGAGTTGTGAATATATATATATATATATATATATATATATATATATATACACACACATATATACAGTATATATATATATATTTTTTTTACGAAACTACTAAAGCTGCATTATATTTATGTATCTACGAAAAGAACACACGCCTCAAACTATGTCGCTATAGTTTCAAAAATACATGTTTATTTAAAACATCATTTTTGGGCCCCTCAAAATGGGCAAAAATGTGTTTTCCAGACTGTCGTATCTGTAAAAATAACAACCTGAATCTAAAAGCACAACTACAGAAAAACTTTGAACTATGCTGCTCACAAATAAAACTATGCGGTCACCGCTTCAAGTCCCGTAAGAAAAAAGATAATAGTAAAGCACTGCAAGCCAGCTGAGCGGCTTGCACGGGGAGGCGATAATACATTACATACGTCGGTCAGCGACAACCTTATCACTCCTTCCTCACACACACAAACGCAGCCTATACAGGCAGTCCCCTTAAGAGGGCGTGGTACATAATTCAATGCTAAAAGCATTAATCTATAACTGTAGGTTTCTTGAAGCCAATTTGCTAAAATTAAACAATAGCAATACTAGACAATAGTTTTAGCCAACGTTTTAAACAAAATTGTTTCCAGTGTTACGAACTTCTGATGCACAATCTCTGACGCCGGAACCTCGTGCATTTAACTGCGGCGTAAGAGATCACGCGTAACGAATTAGTATTTCTGGATAAATATTTACTTATAAAGTTGGCAAATACCATTCTCTAGGATTGTCATTGAGTATTTATCCATTTTGGCTTCGAAAAAAACTTAGAAATCAATTGATGTTTTCAGCGTTCATTTATCTACCACGCACTCTTAAGAAAGAATTGTAATTACAGACTGGCAACGAAACAAGTGCATTTTGTTTACATAGCCTCAGAAGCCCGCAAACATACAATATTTCCACTAAAGTAGTTAGCAGCATATAATGGTATTATCCATTACTTTCGATTCAATTTACATGTAAAACAAATCCAGAAACAATATTTTATAATGAATTTATCTTATCGACCAGTATTATAACTGAAATTTTACCAAGCGTAACTAAACATATTCTCATTTTTGTCGATGAACTTGATCCGGGATGAACGAATCCTAGAGGAATGTACGCTAACGGGATAATTCAATAACTTATTGTTGCACTTTCATTGCGTTTTTTTAACCACAACTATTTTTTTTAATTAACTAAACAGAACCCACACCAGCAAGTGCAATGTGTTTTATCATTTTTTTTTTAATCCCACAATGGCAGCAGTGGAGTACAGCGAACGATTTGCACTAATGAATAGGAAATTAAAACCTGACATGGCCACAATCAGTTACGGTCTCCGTGTCTCGTCACGCTGTATAAATTACAATATTCGGCTGGGAAATTAACATCTATTTACGCTGTCGATCTGCTTGCCGAGCCTACAGAAACATGCAGTGTTGCCACCTGCACAAGAATTATAGGATCAGGCAACATAACTTCCTTTTTTAACAGGGCAGTAAAACCCAGTACATGAACACAACGTTTCCATTTTAATTTGTATAACGTAGGTACATATCTAAAGTTTGGTTTTACACAGTTTTAAAAATCAAATCCGGCAGGTGACGCTCCTCACTGTCCATACATTAAGTATGACGATTTCTGGCGTTTCTCATGACACTTACCAGAACAGCAGCGGGTGTGTTGGCAATTTCCGCCCGGTGTTGGCTGTCAGGACGTGTAGGGTCCTTGGACAGCTGATATAAACGAGGGATTTCAAATAACACCACGAAAAAATTGCACGGGCCAAAACGGGGGAGCGGGCTGGCCACTCCACATCGCTCCTTACTAAGGTGAGGCGAGGCGAGGCGATCCGGGAAGTGTTCTCTCAAAACAGCCGTTGATGGCCTTGAAGTGTGGGGCCCTTGCCCCGTCTTGTTGGAACCAAATGTCCCTTAAAGCTCGGTTTCTGTCGCCATATTGAATTTTATTTTCAGCTTTTTTTAATTCTAAGAAGAAAAATGTTAAATATGCGATTATACCTCAAATTATATTTACATTTCGCTACAGTAAAGACATTACGATTTACCTCTTAACTTACAATTATACCGCAATTTGTGTGGCAAATTTTTTTACATTCATAAATTGCCCGACAAATTGCGACCTTACTGTACACTACTAGCTCTATTACCATGCTTGTACTGTAGCAGAAAGTAGATAGAATTTGCGGTATAGTTGCCGGTTTAACCATTTTCTTCTCCGAATTCCAAAATAGCGAAAGAAAAAAAAATAAATAAATAAAATTCTATATGGCGACTGACACTGAGCCGTAAGTCCAACTTATCAAGCCATGGGAAATAATCTTCTCAAACATGTTCACATAGCTTCTCACTGTTCCAGCGCATGATGCTTACTGACCGCGATGGAACACAAAACTTTACACCCACGCCTATTATGTCATGTTGCAGCAGCCTGTATTTATAGAACATAAAAAAATTCAAATATAGTGTTATTAAAAACTATGACAAACAAACGTCGGTAAAAAAGAAAAGTGATCAACCATCACATATAACAAACTGGATAATAAAACTGTCCCGCACAAGCAATAAAAATTAAGCATTTTCTTCTCCGCTTGTGAATTTCATTTATTTAGCACATGGCAGACTTCTCTCAGATTCGACTGTAGTAGTGTGACGTAAAAGTGGAGGGAAGCGAGACTCCGCCCACAGCCTACAGTTATGTTCAAATTGACAGTTTCAGTATACTAAACACCGATGTATAGGGCCACGATTTTGTCGCGAAAAGATTTTTGCCCCACTTTGTTTCATTGTCCCATGTAGACAACGGCTCTCTACTTCAAGGTTATTAGCAGCGAGTCTTTGTTCAGACACGTCTCTCATTTGACTGCGCCAATCAGAATATGATTATTGTGACTCCGTACGTCTGTAATTTGCCAAGGCAAGTGAGAGTAAAATCAACCAATCACAGACGATGTAGTAGAGCTGCAGATGTGTCCATAACGCATTGAAACGGAATGTTGCAAAAATCTTTTCGCCATAAAATCGTGGCTCTACCGATGTATTACACTACAACACTAACGTAAAATCTAGTAAGCATTGTTATCGGATGTAAATGTGCACCTAGTTCAAAGCGACTTGCACCGCGTGTCAGGCTGACTTGTATGTAAGTATGTAAGGTCTTGGAAATCTAGAATCGTTTAGATGAGGTTCTGATTTTAACGCACCCTGTTGTGCAAGTCGTATATTTATGTTTTTATTTGGCACATTTACGTACGTTAATTTTCCATGATATTGTTTATTTGAGAGTATAAAATGAAAGGTTCGGCTGTAAATAGTGGTAAGGGACATTCAGAGAGAAACAGTGTTAAGATGCGTAAAACACAGTAAGTGATCTTTTTTATTCACAATAGAAAATAATTCCATTCCAATGCAAGACTTTAGGAATGGAACTCTGAACTAAAAATTCACAAAGGGCGTTACTTACTATGTTTAACACCTGATAATACTGTTTCTCTCTGAACGTCCCTTACCATTATTTACAGCCGAACCACTCAAATAAATTGAAGAGTGTGTAGTCACAAACCCAAGAAAATGGCCCTCATAAGTCCTAATGTTTTGAACATGGAGGCCCATTTAAGCAGGCACGAAAGCACACTACTACTGTGTGTAGGGTACGTTCATGGAACTTGTATATAAGGGGTGTTCATCTTATAGTTCAAGAAAGATAACCGCGTGTACTAGGCTTTATTGGTCTTTATTATTTAATATATGGTGCAAAACATATTCTACAGCATTCCAATCGACCCACAAAGTTAGTAAGCCCTTGTCGCAGCGTCCGTAAACTTGATTGCAGGAAGTCAGTATGATTTAAATGTCACCACAGTGGAGTTGCCAGGCACGGTTCTCAGGAGAAGAATGTAAAAACCAGACAAAATTTGTACTGTATATGCGATACAGCGTGGACCATAATTCATGCGTCAACTCCGGGACAAGATTGTTTATGTTAAATAAGACAGAGTCACGTTGACCATCATTATTATGTGGTGAATATTAAAGAAGCTACACGATGTTGAAAACAACATTTTGAAATACACTTTTTTTTTTAAATACTAGAAAGTATTAATGATGGAGCCACCAAATTTACATGGAGCTCTAAGAATCGGACCAAATAAATCTGTGAAAATGTGGTTGACGCAACGTTCCCCTTCACTGCTTATGTAGAGGTTGAAGAAAATGCGAATCAAAATACGGAGGCGCAGTGTGACCCCGCAGAGGAAAGCAATGACAACAACAACATTTAAACATGCAGCATTCTAATTATAATTATGATTTTAGGGCACAACAAAGAACCTAAAAACAGCATTCTTTTGTACTAACGTCTGCAAAAATGTACCACTCGAATTCATAAGAACAAAGACGTGCAAATAGCCTACGTGAGCTGAAATGATGAGGTATTAGATACTACCTACAAATAAAAGTGTACAGTCACGACTCAAAAGTGCCAGGTGTGTTACCAACGGCGAGAGCTGGAAACACTAGCAAAATTGCATTCTTATGTTTCTGTTTTCTATGATGTTTACGAATTTACAGACTGAATTTCTCTTAGGCTAATGGAATGAAAAAGTGTTTTTAATATTTTTAATTTAAATTTATGAAAATAATATTAGAGTATGTCTACATTCTAAAATCACGATTACATTTCAATTTATACATTACAATATACAAAACTTGAACTAGAGCAATGTGCTACTACAGAAGGAACAGCGCTCCTGTCGGCGTGAGTTGGAACCAAATAAGCTGTCTCGTGTTTTCCTTCTGAGTTTCCTATATTATCCTTGTACAATATTTGGTTCAAGCCAGCCAATATCATGGTAGTCTCATCTATTACTTTCATACTCTATGGAGAGCCCACTACCTTTTGTGGTTCCTACCACGGTCTTAGAATTACACGTCTGGACCACGGCCGTAGAAGAACATGTCTGGACACTCGCCTGGATATTTGACCCCCTTGTTGTTTGGCTGCGGTTCACCAAGTTACCGAGAATATTGTGTTTTATTGGCGCTGATGTTACGGCGGTCGGACTAAACTCCGCCCACTTCCTTTCCGGTAAGATAAACAATTTATCAAAACGTAATTTTTATCAGTTTATGAAATACTTTCTTCGCTCACAAATTTAAGAAAAGGCTCCAGCAATCTTAATTTTCTTTATAAATTTAACAGTGGAAAAAAGTGGACGGAGTTTGCGTCCGACCGCCCGGAAAACAACGCCAAAAAGTACGACATTCTCGGTAACTTGTCGAACTACAGCCAAACAACAAGGGGGTCAAGCAAAATACATTGTTAGATAGGCGAGTGTCCAGACCTGTTCTTCTACGACCGTGGCCTGGACACTAGCCTATCCACCCATGCTACTGAGTTGACGCCTTTACGACTGAAGACGCCACTAGGAACGAAGAGTTGTTTTAACATTGTAATATAGCTTCATACTACCAGTGCTAGTAGCGGCTACTACACGAACTTGCTACTCGTAGTTACATTTAACACAGTGTTAAAACCAAAGACGTTATAAAAAACTATATACTATTACGCTGCTTCTTTGTTTCATGACCAAACTGAACGCTGACGTACTCCAGCCGAAGATAGGGAATGGTGTACTTTAGCAGGGGCGGGGGTAACAACTTTTTTTCCAACAAAAAACTTTGGTAAATTGGCTGCAATATGGCGCCGTTCAATTTGGTCACAGATAGAGATTGAGTGAGTGAGTTTGATATTTTGGTCAGCACTTAACATCGAGGTCTTTAGTGCTGGTGATGGGTGATATGATGTGGGTATGGAGCAGCGCCGGAATGAATGGGCGGGGGAAACGGGAGATCCCCGAGGAAACCCGCCGACCAACGGCTTCGTCCGGCACGATTCCCACATGCGAAAATCCGGAAACCGACCCCGCCGGGAATCGAACCCGGATCGCCTTGGTGGAAGGCGAGAGGTCTGACCTCTCGACCACCGTCGACCCTCAATACATATAGACCATCAGCATTGGCCATGCTTGGTTAAAACAACACCAGAGTCCTAGTGGCGCCAATCAGTCACATGAGGGTCAATTTTCAACTCCTCTATGGCCGTGGTTCCTACAACCCCCCTGCGGCTTCACCACGGCCGAGTTGCGCGCGCACCCGACTATCCACACCCGCCCCCTTCCCCTTCTCCCAGTAATTGCGCGGGCACGCGGCACGAGTGCGGCCTTTGCCGCACGTAATTAAATAGACGCGATAAGCCACCCCCTCCCTCCACTTTCCCGGCGAGAGAATGCTTTGGCGCCGCGCCGGCAAACGTGTCGCCCGCGTCCGCCAATGGAATTAGCCCGCGCCTCGTCCGTCGTTTTAAACAACACGATTATGTTCGTCCCTCTCCTAGCCCCCTTCCCCTAGCCCACTCTACGCCACCACCTATCTACCCCTTCGCAGCAGGTGGATCATTCGAGCGGGAAACTGCGACACGGAAAGTTGGAAGGGGGGAACCACCTGTTTGAGGTCGCTGGGTCGGAAACATAGTTGGTGCACAGCGTTTGATCCAGTGCAAGGGTACGGTCTGATTGCATGTTGGTGTGCCGTGGAGGGGGGAGGGGATATCACTGGACTGCACCTGCCTGCAGACAACAGGTTTGTTGACTTGTCGGTCCTTTACCACCCCCCCCCCCCGGGGCAGATACTGGCTATTCACGATAACTCAGGGGCTTGCCCGTGCGGCAAATGTTTACAGGAATAAATAACCACCCTCTCTTGCTCCGGTTGTGCGAGTGAATTTACGCATTTCGATGCCCTCATGTGAAAACCTCATAGTCAAAAATCAACATTTATACAGAAAAAATAAAATAGTTATAACTTTAACTATATATATATATATATATATATATATATATATATATATATATATATATGTGTGTGTGTGTGTGTGTGTGTGTGTGTGTGTGTGTGTGTGTGTGTGTGTGTGTGTGCGTGTGTGTATGTGTGTGTATGTGTGTATGTGTGCGTGTGTTAGTGGCAAAATGTAGGTGAATCATTTTTGAAAAGAAAGAAACCAAAAAAATCGATAAAAAAAGTCACGGGGCTTTTATATGCGGGTATCATATTCAGACAACGTAAACTAAAATAAAGACAGTCGTGTAATCACTTACCTCAGTTTAAATAGAATTATTATCACAGGAACATGATCATTTTCAAAAGAAATATAGTAAAACAAATAGCCTGACTTCCATTTGTAAAAAAAAAAAAGAAAAAAACAAGACTGAAATTCGAAACAAATATAGCTAATATATTTCTGAGTGCAACATGCATTACAATGCGATCGTTTTTTAGGATTATGGGGATGGGGGTTAGTGACTAACTCAACCATTACGGTGAACATACTTCATTGCGGGAGAATGTTGCTAATTTGCTACGACCCACAATACAATGTACAATGAAGGAACTAAACGCGAAATTACACACGAAAACCAAATCAGAAGCCAGGTTGAATGTAAGTCTAAGTTAACACACTAGTAGAAAAACATTTTACACTTCTTTTGAATTACAATTTTTATTAAATAGCACGTAACAAGTTATTGTTTGTAAATGCATGGTTTTTAATTAAAATCAGGCTTCTTGCAGAACTCCACTCTACAAAGAACGTCAATTTGCTCGCCTTCTTAACGTATGACCTTTTCTCATTCCGCATGACCACTCTTTAAAAACTGTTCTGCGAAGATCAGGAAGTTTTATCATTCTATTGTACCGTAATACTGAAACTTTTATTGTTAATTTAAAGTTTATTTTTTTCAATTCTTTTTAGTAATGACAGTACACAATTTAAATTTAAAAATTAATGTATTATTTTATTGACTAGTTGATTAAAAAAAAAGAGGTAAATAAAACAAACATGTTTGTGTTTTATTTTTATTTTTCTCGTACAGGAGAGATACGTACTATATTGGATTTATCTATTTTTTCCCGATAACTTCTGTTTCAGTACATGTATTAACATTTTAAGCATGGCAGGCCACTTAATATATTTTACGCAATTGTTTTGAAATGAATACATTCATTATTTTGTAACGGAAAACAGCTGACCAGAAAAGAAGGTTACTTACATAAGCGAGTGACTCAGTTGTCATAAAAAGTAACAAATTACGCCGTATAGATTTTAAAAAGTGAATGAACTGATAAACCATATTATGTCAAAGTGAGAAATGTAAAATAATCCCTCTATTCACTGATGGTACAAGGGAAGAATGCATCCAGTAATTAGATACGTATGTGTGGTAGAGCAATTTTCCTGTTGCTAGCCAACATAACAGTCTTCGGCGTCATACGGGCCAAGAGTGAGTGAGATATTTTGGTCCGCGCTTAACATCGACATCTTTAGCGCTGGTGATGGTGACATGAAGCGAGCATGGAGCAGCACCGGAACGAAAGGGCGGAGGAAACGGGAGATCCCCGAGAAAACCCGCCGACCAAATGCATCGTCCGGCGAAAATGCGAAAATCCGGCAACCGACCCCGCTGGGAATCGAATCCGGATCGCCTTGGCGGGAATCGAATGGTCTGACCATTCAGCCACCGCGGCCCCGAGAAATATCAGAATTACAAATATGGCAGTTGTACAGTTTAAAAAATATTTCCTCACTAACATGTATATTTGTACAACAGTGTCAACATTTCTACAACCCATTTTTTAAACTTTTTAGAGATGATGGTTTATCGCAGGAAGACGTGACTGTTTGCTGGATTTCAAAGCATGTTCAGCTTATCAGAAGATTACAGGCTTTCTCTTGTACGTGGAGTAGTTGCCATAATTGACTGAGCCAATAAGAACACTGATATTGTAATATTTGATGCATGTTATTAGTCGGCAAACATTAACGTTGTGGCAAACGTTCTTCACCCAAAAAATATACAACGTAAATCTAAAACACACCGACAAACTTTAACAGGTTATTCTTGAGGCGGAAATATAAAGTTTGATACAGGGAACCCATGGTCCAAGGTCAAATAGGGAGGGAGGTCTGTGGACGCTTCCAAAGTCTGAGAAAAAATTACAAATTATTGTGATATTTTGAAAACGGCTTGCTTGACAGGAACAGGTTTCTGGTTACCAATAAGTGTCACCGAAATCATTAATAACGTCAGGGATTTGTACATTTAACACATCACAGTTTAAATGGGGTGGCACCACACTACAGCAACGTTGCGGCAGACGACGTACATCATCCAACTATATATTATGTTGCAAGAAACTACAGTGTTTTCAAGGGTATGTTGGCACAAAACATTTTCACGATCTACCGTCATCTGTAAACATTTTACATTAAATACTCTCCAATATCAAAATGTAAAATCAACATTACCTTTAAAAATTTAATCGTCGATTAATAATTGGGTATACAATGTATTAACATAATGAGGAGTTGACAAAACATACGTACTGATATTTTAAAATATTTAGCAATGTAAATTATCACCAAAGAGAACGGCATCGAGTCCGCCAGCTGGACAATGCTGAACAAAGAAATGTAGAAAGTCAATCAAAAATATTTACTGGTTAACTGTGAAAAATTCTACAACCCTCCAGAACGATTGTATAGTTACAGTAACTTTGTCGCCGTCAACATTTTATTTTTATAGTAAAACTGAATGTAAAGCGCCAAAGAATATACGCAATTACGCGAATTTTTAATACATGAAGAAGGACACTAGCAAAAGACAATATGATTTTTTATATTGAAACGAGTGACTTCCTGGCATACTGTGAGAGATTGTTTCCTGTGGCGGGAAAGACAGTTTATACTTTGAATGACAGTAATTCTCACGTGAAAGTGTACCTCATCTGACGCAAAATGCTGTTTTCACAAGGCGAATCAATTACAACATTAATTAGTTCTGAATGGACCAGTTTTTTAAAGTTAACTATTTATACAAAAATTGCTCTGCGTACAATTTATCATGAAGTATTGCTGTATAAAGGATTTTAAAAATATATATTTTTTTTCACACACTTTTTTTTGTAAAATGAAAATAGTAAAATTGCATTTTAGCAATTAAAAATATAAGTATATCAAAGTTTCTCATATATGCAGTATTTTCCAAACATATAAAAGTTTCTCACATATGCAGTATTTTCCAGCCTACTAACACAAGAAGGAAGAATTTAAAATTTAAAAAAATTACATGAACCAATTTTTTTTTTTTTTTTGCAATTTACAAATTACAGATTCTAAGAAACACAAACGGCGAGTATATTGTAAAATTGACTTCCTTTAAGGTGGAGAACTAGAAGTTAAATTTTATTTATCGATTTTCTGCAGCAACTTCTGTTTTAAAGTATTTTTGGTAAATGTGGCAATGTTGAGGCATAAAAGATATTTGGGATGAATTTTGGAGATAATAACAGTGTTATGTGTTCGTCTTACACAGGACTTGTAATCATTCTTGAAAGTTAACTTATAATTCCCTTGCAATGACTCTGAATAACAAATCCATGAAAGATTCCATTATTACATATGTCAAGCAGTTTACCAACAATATAGTTTATGTCTTGTCAAAGATAAAATGTTGACGATACAACTTCAGTAAATGTTATAGCTCGAAAACTGAAAATACAAGTAAATTATCTAAACTCCCCCTTAATGTACTACAGAAGTATTACACTAACCCTGGGGGGGAGACAACGAAAATGTGAGAATTGACTGACCAACTTCCCTGGATTCAAACCCAGACACGAGGCTGTCCTGGGCGACCCTTGCACAATGCCCGCTCCTGCTCCAAGTTACAATCTAAAGATATCAGAAATTCTGAGCGAGCATTCAGCTCTCGCACTAACAATGTGATATGTAATAGGGTAAGGAGAGGGAAGCGGAATTCCAACGTGATGAAATGAAACGGAAATGGAATGGCATCTAAACTTATAAGTACCATGCTGTAGGAGTAGTATTTCTAGCTGAGCACTTTGGGCCATTATCGCTATTCTGTAAATGTCAAGTGTAGGTAGTAGGGCGTAACTTTCTGTCGACGACGAGGTGATTATAGACGAAACTACTGAGTCAGGGAGTGAACAACCATAGCCGTAATAATTACAATAACAATAATCACAAGAAATATATCAAGTGCTGACATAAAAGACACAGATACCATTAGAAAAAGGAGATTACAAATTTCTATGGCCACTTGATCAGGACGGACAACAAAGAAAATATTAAATCTCGCAGAATCTCTGAAACACCACAGTTGGCTTAAAGAAATAAACATATTTTCAGGAAATCTGTACTCATAAAGAAACTTTGCAAGACAGAACAAAATTCAGAAACTGCATTAACAAAATACAAGACGGAGGGGCACGAAAAGAAGCACAGCGAAAGGATGAAGAGATTTTGGGAAGACAAGAAGAAACGTTGTGCTAATTAAGTTCTCACGTGCTCCGTTGTTGGGAATAACGAATTAAAAATAACGATAACATAAATGTTTTTATCGTGAACCCAGACGTGTTTTGATATTTATACACACTGTATTTATAACTTACACTACTGGCGACCGTGGTTAGCGCAGTGATGAAAGTGCTCGAGATTCGATTCCTGGCGGGGTCGGTGCTCGATTTTTCGCATGTAGGAAACTTGGTGGACGTTGCTTAGAGGTTTTCTCGGGGTACTCGCGACTCCCCTCCCTTTAGCATTCTTTCGCTCCACTATCGCATCGTAGGGCTTTATTTCATGTCGCCATCCTTCAAGGCAGGCAGATGTCTACAGGCGCACATCCTCGGGTAAACCTCCCCATCCGCGATTTTTACCACTTCTACTATTATATTTACATGTAGAGAACAACTCGCTGTTCACTTTTTAACTACTGGAGGCAATAAAAAGATATGGCATACGGATGAGACTGATGTGAGCGCAAATAATAATGCCGCCTTTAGTCTGAGAGTAGCCTACCGTGAATCAGGGTGACTTTGTGACACTCAAAATGTTTTATTTTTGGGTTATTTTACTAAGAAATAAGTAACTTTTATTTGAGTATTATAAACCATATTTTTAATCCATACATTTACAATTCTTATTTTTTTGTTCAACTACAAGCAAGAAACTTTTAAGTGGTACAAAGTCGTCTCCAACTGTCATAAAGTAACCTCGATTTACGATACGTCTGTAAATTGACTAGTAGTATTTTCAACAGCCTTTTTTATTGGACTTAAGCGCTGAGACTGTAACTTTATTTTTGTGATAAATAAGACGTAAACCCAGCGAGTGCATCTCTGTTTTTGTTTCTTTCTACACAGAGCAGTCTGACAAAATTGCTCCTTGATAATTTGAGGTGCCATCTAAAAATGTGTTTCTAACAAGGCGTGCTTTGTTTTTAAAAACATAGAAGCATAGTTCGTAGTGTGTTATCTTTTAGCAGGTAAAATATTTTGTGAATAAGGGGCCGCGGTGGCCGGATGGTAAGACCATTAGCTCTCCCACTAAGGCGATCCGGGTTCGATTCCCGGCGGAGTCGGTTCTCGGATTTCCGCATATGGGAATCGTGCCGGACGATGTCGTTGGTGGGCGGGTTTTCTGGGGATCTCCCGTTTCCCCCGCCCCTTCATTCCAGGCGCTGATCCATTATCACATCGTGTTACCTCCCTCTCCCTGCACCCCAAAAATCTCTCACTCACTCTTGTGCATACGTTTTAGCAGTTTCTCGCAGAGCAGAACATGTATGACAGAAGAAAACTTCTCTTAGCAGGTGGCGGAAATATACATATTATAAACTGACCAGTTTGTGGACTGCGCCGTCCGGGTAAATGTTGCCGTGTTGCAGAAAACCCCAACGAAAAAGCAAAACAGAAAAAAACAGTACTAGCTGTTTTAAACAAAAACATAACAAATAAACTATTTCAGAAAGGAAAATGAGGAGAAAGGGAGTAGCCAAGGCTTCAAAATTGCTCACTTTGTTATAGGTATCCTGCATACGGTGGTGATAGTTATTATAGAGCGAGTGATAGCGCCGGCCATCCATGTACACCATCATTCAGGCACCTCATGTTTAACGCACTTGCAGTTATTCGAACTCCAGCTATGCCATCGGGTTACATCGGACAACAAGAAAATTTTGAATATTTTTTGTAGAATTTGTATTTCATATACAGCAGCCGTAAGAGTATGAATAAACACAAGTAACCACTGTAGAAAATGTCCCACTTTAGTGAGTATGATTTCTTCATTCATATGAATTAAAAATTCCTGAAAAACTAAGGGGTTTGGATTTATAGTGGTGTAAGTCAGCTAAGAAAGTTTTCTCGTAAACAATTCTTTGTATTCACATGTAAAATGCAAAACGTTCTTGCAATACGCAAATGGAATTCTGAAATTCAGTTAACAGTAAAGTGCTTGTAATGGAATATTCTTGTGAATAATGTGTGTAATAGGAATAAAAACAACACTACTAGATATTTATGATTTACACCACTATGAATCTCTGCCCCTCAGCTGTTTATTGCAGTGGAACTTACACGATTTTCATCTGAGTCAGTCATTTGAAAAACACAACATGGGTGTATGCAAACCTACCCTTCAAAGCTCGAAACTCAACCATTCGACAAATAAGTAACACATACAACAATTTTTTAAAATTAATAATATATACCTCATTTAGGTTTATCAAAATATTCATTCCCAGTTTTACATTATTGAACAGCTCTTTCCTGAAAGTGACATGGCTTATTCGTTTCGTGTCAACGCCCATTATTAAATATAAGTACCTAACGTATAATTTTGTTCAAAGTCGGTAACATTGTGTATCATCTGCAGATGTCCTAGCATGTGCCCGCTTACAGGTACTAAACGTACTTTAGCAAGCCTAACCAGGAAAATTAGTTATTTTATTATTTGCAGACTATACTGATGAAGTAAATAGTACTAATTTAAGGATCCAACATTCGTAATTTATCGGCAAAATAGTTTACTTGTCTTCTGATCAAAATAAAAAAATCGTGGCTATGTGTATGTGCTCTTGTTCGTGCCGACCCAGACGATTCGTACACGCAAAAACACTCAACGGGCTGTCTGTCAACCTCCCATCCCTCCCTACCCTAAACCCCACCTTCCTTCGACACCGGCAGTATCGACTGGCGAGGCTGCAAATATCTCCGGTGTCTGGCGGCGAAAATTTCGGGGGCGGCTAAATAAAGATTCCTCCCTTCATTCTACGTTCTCCCCCACCCCTCCCCTCATTCTCCACACCCATTTGCGCTCACTTCCCTTCACCACCCAAATCACTCCAGCTGCCAGTATTCATTAACAGCTCGTCGCGCAATCTTCATTAGCGAGCCCGCATCCCCGGAACCCCCTCCCTTCTCCACTTGCCATACTTCCTCTCTCTCTGCATCTCTCTCCATCTCTCAGTCTTTTCCTCTCAGCGGCATCGCACCAGGTCACCGGCTGGCGGTTGCCGCCGAAGTAACTTCTGACCTTTCCAAGAAATCCGAGGCTAATAAAAGCTTAATTCGCGCGCACTGTGCCGGCTATCGCCATTATCCAAGCCCTACTACCCCTCCCCCCTCAACCTTGACACTTCCTTTCCTCCCGCGAAGCTGGCTGCAGGCGGCCGGTAACTTGGGCGGATGTCGCCTTCGCAAGCTCTGCTGACGTGGAAACCGCCCTCGTAACTTCCGCGTAGAAAGATCACTGAAGCGTCGGTTCAAGGTCATTCTAGGTATATTATTTTAAGACTGGTGCAAATAAAACTCGAAACATTTTAGCGTGATGCTATGAAAAAAAAAATACTAAGATCAGTCATACGATGCCCAACATGTAATGTGTATTGCATAACACAACACTGTACGTTCGGAAAATATTATTTTGCTTGATGTATTACTAATTAACAATGACGAGCACATTTTTTCTTAGTTTCTTTAAACAAACACAGTGTATTCAGAAATAAGGTTGTCGCCTTTCAGCGTTCTGAGAGAAGGATAAGTGTGTGGATATGTTTTAATTAGTTTTATGTCTGGAACATATATACTGAAAGTTTGGATAGCAAAATTGTCTATAAAGTACGTTTAGGTTGCAAATACTTTAATTTAAATGAAGTACGAGTGCTCCGTTATGTGTGAGTAGCAAGTACAAAGAAATAATTTTAAAAAACTCACTTAAATCGTGTATTTAAGGAAAAAATTTATAGTTAGAATTCAGGAAACTACCCCAAACGGCGATTAAAATATCCTATCCCATTGTTTAAACACAACAAGCCCAGACACGCATTAATATCCAGCAAAATATTATTTTCTTGTAACTCGATAGAATAACATATTTCTTGGTTATTTTTATTTAGCTACATAGTCATTTGGGTTTTTTAAATCTTTAATATACCAAAGGAACACATCTGAGGTATTGAGCGGTGGATAAGATAACATAATACTTGTAATCCTGAGGTTGTAGTTAGTCTGTGGGTTTTCCCGGGCTATTTCAGTTATCTCTGGCCTTACACTAATCAAAACTCGTCTCACCTCATTCATCAGTCGCGCTGAAGACCTAGGGCCCATTTCACGAAGGAACATGTCTTGCAAGTAACAATTGTAATAATTAAGACAAAAATTAAAATTTTTCAAAACCCCCGACTCACAGGATACTAAATCTCAAATCGACCAGACCAGTAGAATTGCTCACATAAAAAAAGCTGATGATCTTCAAACGGCTGAGAAGATTTCCTTCGCCCATAGATAAGAACACTCTCGCTCAAGTCAGCTTTCAAAAAAAAAACTGCATCAAAATTGGTCCATTCGTTTAGAAGCTACGATGCCCCAGACAAGACACGCAGATATACAGACAGGCACGTCAAACTTATAACACTCTTCTCTTTGCGTCGGTGGTTAAAAATTAAGCACTTGTAATCACAAGCTGTCAGTAACAAGTGTTTCACATATGTATCCAAGACCCGTCACTGACCAGATAAATATTTACAGGCTGGGGACTACAGTGTAATTGAAATACGTTGATGAAACAAGTCGTGTGTTTGATTATTTGCGTGTCTTTGCATTCACGCGACCAATTCAACTTCAAAAAAATAAGAAGAAGAATAAATAATCATTATTTTTTAAAAATTGGGATTACTGGCACACTTGTAAAGCTGCCACCTACCATCTTAGTCTTGTAAACAATATTGGTTAAGAAGAGTAAGCGGTACACTTGTTCGCAACAAGCAGTTTGCCTGTAAACTTGTCAAAATCCACTGGTAATTACAAGTATCTACATATGTTCCGTTGTGAAACACAATGTGTGATTTATTGTAAGTTTGTAGGAATTTACTTGATACGAACAAACTTGTAACTTTGTGAAATGGACCGTGATGTTAACATGGCCGCATGACCACGCCACCGGACAAGCGTGCAGAGATCTGACTACGTTTGACTCACACGTTGGTCCAACTTCGAAATGTCGCGTGAAACGTTGGTTGCAAACCAGGAGACAAAGTCGGGTAGAGCCCACGATTTTTCGCGAAAAGAATTCTGCAACAGTTCGTTTCAATGCCTTACGTGCGCATATGAAGCTATGCTTCATGGTAATTGGCAGAATGTATTATTGCTAGAGGTACGTCAATTTCGCGGATTCATCTGGCAACAGCCTAGACTTGTCAGTCCTATACACCCACAGGCCACAATCGATTATATATTGGCTTATAACCGTACAAGCCGGTAGCAAGCGATAGCACTTCGCATTAATTCCTTATTTACTACTGGCTTGCAGTAGTCAAACGCGTTTCATAACAGCCGCCAGCAAGTCACAGACATGCCAATGAAGTATACATAATTGGCGTTCAACCTGACCTGGAATGTATCTGCGAAATTTACGTACCTCTAATTATTGCACAGACGTGGCTCATTTGACTGTGTCAACAGGAACAAGGTTACTGCGACACCACACGTCTGAGATTTGAGAGTTAAAAACAGCCAATCACTGATCATGAAGCATGGCTGTATATGTGTACATAAGGCATTGAAACAAACTGTTGCAGAATTCTTTTCCCAAAAAATTGTGGGCTCTAATGTGGGGTCAACCTTGGCATCAAACCCAACACCGATAAGACAGCAGCCACAAACTCACCTTTTCGAAGTAACAGTAGCTATATATGATGTTCCTGTTAAGTTAGCACTTTTAAAGACCGCCTTGTCTAGAATAACAATTAAAATCTTGTGCTGTGGCCTAATTACACATAACTTTTGATAACAGTACAAAATATACACAGATTGATATCGTGGGCTTACTTTTAGAACCTCCAAATTTTGTATTCCAGGTGAATTTGGTGCCGATTTTCATGGCGCTTTTAGAGTTAAAATCTGCTAAATCTACTGTGATTCTTCTACGCTCAAATGGGAAAAAAAAAAAAAAAAAAAAAAAAAAAAAAAAAAAAAAAAAAAAAAAAAAAAAAAAAAAAAAAAAAAAAAAAAAAAAAAAAAAAAAAAAAAAAAAAAAAAAAAAAAAAAAAAAAAAAAAAAAAAAAAAAAAAAAAAAAAAAAAAAAAAAAAAAAAAAAAACTCATATGTATGCTCTAGTATGACTACGATGATTTTCTTTTCGCTCTCCTGTAATATTTGCTGAAATGGACTTACGAGGTTTTAGAAGCAAGCTAACGAAATGTCTCTATTTAAAAAAAAAAAACTGGTCAAAATATATTATTTAGATGAAAAAAAGAAACCAAGGCTTGAAAAGTGGTTATTTGATCATGAACAACCTGCAAGACTTTGCAATGGTGCAGACTTGTCTAAAAGGGAGGTAACGGAATGTTCCTCCCTCTCGTGTTCATTTTTAGTTTCTCTGGAGCCCGAAGCAGCTTACTTCCCCTCAGAGACAGTCGCGCCCTCCGGGATGTGCAGTATTTCCGGAGAGGTAGGGGGAGAAGAGGGGCTGGATGTCTACCGGTGAAAGAAGGTGGTGTAGGTAAAGACATGGAGGAGGAAGAGAAAGGGCTTAGCCGTGGCGTGACTTGGTGCTGAGTGCTGGATGTATGGGGGAGGATAGAAGCTTGCGCTGGGAAACTGCTATGTAAGAACAGATCACGTGCGTCGCTCGCGTTCATGTGATCAAGCAGTCTTGCCAACACCGCAGACAAACTTACAGCGTGTTCTCAGCTGTTTGAATTAGGTCTTGCGGTTTTTATCACGGAAGACTTGGTGCTTAATTGACAATAACTGTAGCAATTTTATTATTTTGACTTGAAAAGCACCGGCTCTAAAATCAATAAAAACTTCAGTGGCATGTAAAAAAAAAAAACGTATTTTAACTGTACAAATTTTTAAAATCACCAGATTTCCCACACTAGCTAGTCCAACAAAGTAGTGTAGTTATCTTTAGCAACTACTTGCTTTGAAAACAGTTAAGTTGGCAACAGTGGTGAACAGGAAAGAAGAGCCGCACGCAGCTTGGTGGACTGGTTCCGGACAGATATTAGAGAACATACGGAGCATTAAATCATAGTGACATCAAGTTTGGTTTACTGGTGTACTAATATGGCGTCATTTGTTTCTGTGTGCAGACAGGCGTTTCTATGAAAGCTTGTGAAATAAGGTTCCGACATGACAACCATAAGACCAGTTAATGTTTCTGTATAGTAATTAACGTTTTTAAGACACCAACATGGCCGTCTTCTCAGTTCCGTCTCGACATTTTTCAAATGCTAAGGGTCCTCGTCCTAAAACATACGTCATGCACCATTCTCGTATATTTGGTTATGACATTTTCCCCCCAAACACACTGAAAAAAATACTTATTAGTCACTGCAAAATATTTTGTTAAAATGGACCTTACCAAATTTTTTTTTTGTAGTGACCACAAAAAATTCTTATGACCCAATAAAATTTTGCAGTGACAACAAAAAAATTTTGTAACCACTACAAAAGAATTTGGTAAGGCCCATTTTAATAAAATATTTTGCAGTGACTAATAAGTTTTTTTTTTTTCAGTGAGAAAAAAACTGCAGAAAGTTCTCTCATAAATTCACTAACTTCACCAACTACACAAAATGGGCCGCGGTACCGAACGGTCAGACCGTTCGCTTCCCACCAAAGCGATCTGGGTTCGATTCCTAGCGGGGTCGGTCCCCGGATTTTCGCATGTTGGAATAGTGCCGGACGATACCGTTGGTCGGCGGGCTTTCTCGGGGATCTTCCGCTTCCACTCCCCATTCATTCCGGTGCTGCTCCATACTGACCTCGTGTCGCGCCTCACCGGCGCTAAAGACCTCGATGTTAAGAGGGCGTGGTACATAATTCAACGCTAAAAGCATTAATCTATAACTGTGGGTTTATTCAAGCCAATTTGCGAAAATTAAACAATATCAATCCTAGACGATAGTTTTAACCAACGTTTTAAACAAAATTGTTTCCCGTGTTACGAACTTCTGAGGCACAATCTCTGACGTCGGAACCTCGAGCATTTAACTTCGGCGCAAGAGATCACGCGTAACGAATTAGTAATTTTGGATAAATATTTTCTCATAAAGTTGGCAAATACCATTATCTAGGATTGTCACTGAGTATTTTATCCATATTGGATACCAAAAAAATCGTAGAAATCAATTGATGATTTCAGCGTTTATTTATCTACCACGCACTCTTAAGCGTTAACCAAAATCTCTCTCGCTCACTCTCACCAGCAACACAAAGCAGCCATTGCTTATATTTAACGAAAGCCCTCTCTCTTACTCCACAGCAGAAAATTGCAAGTTTGCTAGGTAAGCACAACTGCGGAGCAGGCCACACAGAGCTTCCCATGGGAGAATCACATGTAGTCGTGCAACAACACTATCGCCACACAGGACAGAAATCAGCCAACATAATATAAACCAGAAATTAAAAATACAATTCACTACAAATGCCATTTGAGTGTACATGTACCGAAGTTTACAATGCAGATGTACGTAGAATAGAAGCTCATTAGAATAAACGTGCGTTGTTTTTTCTGGAAGTTCTTTCTATGCTAAGTCTTCGTACAACAATTTTAGCAGATAGTCAGTTTCAGTGTTACGTAAAATGGCGTAGACAAAATAAAAATTTGTAAAATACGTAAATACTAATATGTCTCATATTGTGCTGCGGAAAAAAGAGTTGGTAGTTTTACATTTCTTTGGTATTTTGCTTTCAGTATTGAAAAATTATCTGAAATGATAAATAAATAAGAGAAAGTTTTTTTGTTACCAGTGATCAAAACCAATCTTTACCGTTTTCTCAGAGCCTTTTAAAGTATCAATAACACCAAATTTTTTTCCGACTATCGCATTTCTTAAATAAATATTACGTTTTAGGCAAGTACATTTTTATCGATTTTAGAAAGAGCGGAATCTCCAGAAACAATATTTGATATTAATATGTCTATAATATCATAAAAGTAATGTTAGTGTTCTTTTTATATATTTAATTAAAAATTACAAAATCATACAGTCTCGATTAAAGTACTTGCCTTGAGAAGACACATAGCGTTGAAGATACTTTTGGTAACACTACTGGAATTACGAAACTGAAATCGCCTTCAGCTGATCCACTTAACAGCTTCCTGAATGTTTTCCAATGACCAAAAGCGGTGCCTTTCAAGGTATTATTCAAGCATGTGCTTGAAGCAGATAATATTAGCAAGGACTCGAATACAAAGAATAAACGGACCAAATGAGCCTCGACGATGTTTTTACTCGTCGAATAGGCATTGATGGAAAACTTGTTAACGACGCTGTAGTTCAAATTCTTAGTTATCATTGCTACGATAAATCAAACTGTCAACAGCTAGTAGGAACAGCCAAAGTATCTTATTTTAACTGAAGTCTATTGTTGGTTATACGCCATTGCTAGTGAATGTTACCGAGTTGTTGAAAAACTAACAGTTATATAAAAGGACTAAGCACGAGGAAATAATAAGAAGAAAAGAACAAACCAAGGAAGTCGGAAATGGCAGTAGTCAAACAACAAAACATACAAATAGTTGCGAAATATGTATCATAATTTTATACTTTTATGAAATTTTGTTAGTTTTGTAGAAAATACTTGCGGGTACATTTTGCACTTACGAAACAATTTCAGCTCTCACAGTTTTCTCATAACGGGGTGTCAGTCAAAATTTGCTTGTTACGCTGCCATGCACACAGTGAAAACCAACTGACCTACTTAAACTAAATAATACCCTGTGAACTTACATCCATGAGCTATGTAATAAAACATAAAAAACCACAACGTAACATTTTTAATTTACAAAATAGGTAGCAAACGCACAAAACAAGTTTCAAATTCAGCAATTTTTTTAAATACAAAAACACTTCGCGCGATTTTTTCAAATATGTTATTATGTAGCCCATAGTATGTTATTTCACTGTGAATTATTTCACGTACATAAGTCAATTGATTTTCATTATTTGCATGTCAGCAGAACACGCAAATTTTGACTTTAACAACCGTTATGAGAAAACTACGCCAGCTAAAATTGTTTTGTAAGAGGAAACTGCACTCACAAGTATCGTCTATAAAACGAACACTATTTCATATAAATATAAAATTATGACTTTATCGCACCTGAACACCCTTAGCAAGCTCCCAAGTACTGATTCCGAGCAGCTGTTTTCGCCATCAGGACTCTTCATAGGCCTCTAACGCACAAAATACGTCTACCCAGGAGGAACAGTACCAGCAATCTCCTTTAGTAATTCAGGAAATACGCTGTAAATCCAAATCAGGATAGCCGGACAGGGAATCGAACATGGAACCTTGCTAACAACACGTGCGTCATTTCACTCGGTGTTAAAAGTATGCATGTTGTAATATAATGGGGAATGGTATTATGAGCCCACGAATATCAGCCGTTCTACACGAGCAAATCAATTCAGGTACGAATCATTTCAACTGGATAGTCAAACTCCAGTCAGTTATTGAGGACTACGTATTTATTCAACAGCAGCTTCAACAGTCGACGGGCGGTCAGCTCGTACACATTACCAGAACACCGACACTCTGTTGTACTAATCCACAGTCACTGGGTTATCTCCCTGTTCAAATTTATGGAGCTGCCCGCGGAATCTACATTGCAAATATCATCGATTTTGTGTTACGATATACGGTATGTACTGTTTCCGCGTTCGCAACAGGAGACTTCGCAATAACACGTTTATTCTATAATACCGCTTATAACGTACTAGCAGTTCGTCTGCCTGCGGCGTTGCCCGCGCGTGTATCTCGCAGCAGCAAATATTTACTTAAATGGCGCCGCCTACCAACAGCTTCAAATGGTTCCAATAGGTTCGTAAATGCGTTCTTTTACGAAACTATTCCACATGTGCTCGTTTGCTAATGTACGAAAAGAAAACACACGTCGGACAAGGATGGAATGTTATTGTTAAGACACAGTGCTTGTAAAAAAAAATCTGTTTCTAAGCCCTCCAACGCAGCTAAAAGAAAATCCTTTTCAGCCTACCGTACTTCAGAATGTACCAGTGGCGGCTCGTGGGTTGTTGACAGGTGGGGCTGCAGATAGTCGGAACTGTACAATCTTGATGTAGACCAATGACCACGAAATATTTGCCGGCTACTAGATGTGTTGTGACCACTCAGTAGTAAGGGGCACCTGCAAATGAGCGTGTCAGTGGCTGTAGAGTCAACCAGCGCACAACCTTGTACAGCTCTCGGCAACTGCAGCCCTACCTGGCAACAACCCACGAACCGCTACTGGAATGTACTAACCGGATGTGTGTGCAATTCCGACAGAAACGTGCACTTAACTTTGCTTCAGATTTTCCGCTAATAAAATTCTACTATCACCGCTTAAAGTCCCATAGTAAAAATGGATCGGCGTAATCATGCACGTTCAGTGGCGACGAAGCGTGGACGTGTTCCAAGGCCAGCAGTATATGAGATCCGACTATACAGTTTGAGTAGGTGACAATTGTGTTGCTGAGACCTAGGTACATTACTGAGACCTAGGTTCCTTGCCTCTTACATACTACTGGCTGAGAAGTGTACCTGCCTCTACAAGTCAAATGGTTCCACACGCAACTGAGAGTTCATCGCTTGCCCTAAAACACTTCACGCTTCACCACTTTGCACGTTAGTTCAGTGCTTGGCTCGTTGTGGCATTTGACGCGCGCTTCAAGGTCGCCCTCCTGAGCCTCTAACGTGCAGATAGGACGTCTTTGTACAACAGGTTAGTGGTTCGACCATTAAGTGTCAAGGATAAACACGCTTACTCTGGAGAAGGTCAAGAGCTGCCCAGGCGAGAAGCAATTGTCTGTGGGCCTCATTTATAGTCATGCCTAGGGAAAGTAATAAATCGCGGGGTCAATGACCGACATGTTAGAATACATTGCCCTATGTATGCTGGAGTCCGTATATTAGTTCATTGTCTGTTGTTCTAGTGAGTAGCAGCTAGTGGACAAGTGGTCGGGGCTTGTGTATACATAGGACAATGGAATCTAACATGCATGACGTTGAACTCGCGATATATTCCTTTCCCTAGAAGACCTTGACGGGGAATTATGGTCCTTTATATACAAAAGGGTAATCAGATAGTATACGTAATTAACGTGGTATGAAAACTTACCTACTCCGAGCACATCCAATGATGGCTGTAATCTCAATTTAAGGCCATGATATTTCATTTATTTAAAACAATTGCAAATAATTAGAATATGTTTTAACAAAATGCTTTGAAAAAAATTGAGATTGTTTACAGTAATACGATACACAAATTTTCCAGAGTGTTTTTTAAAATAATGTACCGTTTGGTAGCAAAAAAAATTTTGCTTCACTTTGGCTTATTTTGACCACAAAATATGTGATGTTTCAGGGGCAAAACACTAAAAATCTGTTTGGTGTATTGCACCAGAAAAAATCAGATAAAAACGATGATATATAAGTCTTAAAACGGTAAGAATGAATTTTTAGATAGATATATATATATATTAATTTGCGTTTAAATGTTTTTTTGAAACCACTGCAAAACTAAAGAGCAAGGCCTTAATTATTTTTAAATATTCTTTACTTAGGTTTGCTTTTGCGGAGTTTAGGAGGGTTAAGGTTACGCAGTAATGATACATGCGTAGCCCACAACCTTGAGTTCAATCTTGTGAAGTGGTATGTCAGTGGGCTGATACTCTTGAGGAACTTCACAGGATAATAGGCTACGTCATTTTTATACATACATTTTTCTACCCCTTTCGAATGACTTCATCAGTATGTCACATTCCATCAGCCTTAGTCCTTGGGTGCCAGAATGGCAAGTTTGCACAGCCCTACGCGGCGGAACTAGAAACCCATAACCTCAAGAAACGTAAGTCCTGAGCTCCAACCGACTGCACTACGTAATGGCCAATAAATGAAATTCTGATTCCCTAGTTACATAAAGGTTGTACAACGTTACGTAATGGGGGAATATTCTCTAACTTCGCCTCTGACAAATATCGTCACCTGCCTTTCGGGAGCAACAGCAATGCAGATACTAAATCGTGACATGGGGCCGTTGTGGCCGAGTGATCGGACCATTCGCCTCACACCAAGGCGATCCGGGCTCGATTCCTGGCGGCGCCGGTCCCCGGATTTTCGCATGTGGGAATCATGCCGGACGATGCCGCTGGTCGGCGGGTTTTTTTTCGGGGATCTCCCGTTTCCCCTGCCCTTTCATTCCGGCACTGCTCCATACTCACCTCATGTCACTCCTCACCAGTGCTAAAGACCTCGATGTTAAGCGCTGACCAAAACCTCTCACTCACTCACTAACTCGTGACAGTCTTTATACCGTACTAGCAGTGCGCACGCGGCTTTACTGGCTTGTGTTACTCATCTATAATATAAAAATGAATCGCAAAATGTGTTGGTAAGCGCATAACTCAACAATGCCTGGACCAATTTGACCAATTTTTTTTTTTTAATGTTCGTTGAAGTTCAAAGATGGTTTTTACGGCGAGAAAAATTCGAATGATTGCCGAAAGAAAAAAATAACCCTAAAAAACAGTAGGGTCAATTTGAGCTTTATTGCTGTTGTTGTTTAAACAATGTAGGTATGTTCCTGTGATCGAGGCCTTAAGCATTCACTCAGGTATTGTATAAAGTTTGGGGTGTGGGAGGGGTGGGGTTACGGGTTCGTAACCCGTGCAAGACTTTGCGATGGGAATTACATGACATCATACAAGCGTATTGCGCGCGCTCTTTACACTGTTATTGAGTACGCTAGCTGTTAAATGCCGGGCAGCTGTTTTGCGGTGGAAGCCGCAGCCGGGCAGCTGTTTTATACAGAAATAAAGATGAATTTAAAAAAATACGCTTAGCGCAGTGGACTGGACAAATCTGTTTGTATTTGATGTTTTAAAGATAAACAGTGAGTATAGTATAATATAGAATACATACAGTATCACCATCAATTAACACGTAACTAAAATTTAGTTACTCTTTTCTATAGTACACGCGGGCGAAGCCGCAACGGGACAGCTAGTAGCAGATAATATTTACATTAATTTGAAAACCTCTTTGTAGACCAGATATATAGTTCAGTAATCAAGCGTTAGAATGACAAATCTGCTAGTTGAGTTAACTCTGCAGCTGGTTTTACGTAGCTATAGCTGTCCACGCGAAAAGCAGTCTTAAGTTTGCCACTGCTACTAACAGCGACTTCGCCTGTGCTTTATTTACGGTCACAGCAAAGTTGACGTTGTGGGATAATTACAAACTCTTTAATGCAAGAGGGTAATAGATTGAAATACGTAGTTTACGTGGTATTAAAATTTAGTGGACGCTAGCTTTTTTTTTTACGTTCGAGGCACGAAAACGAGGAAGGCGATAAGTCGAATATAACACGTCCGTCAAACACCTCATCGCCTCTACGTGCGAAAGACTAAACTAGCGCGCAGTGTTTTCATAGAATGTGTTTTCCAACGAGACGTCAAGCGATGGCCCTGTTATTTTATTTGTGGAAAGTATGCCAATGCAGGTTTCTATGATTTGGTTTTCCGATAACTGTTGTAATTTTCTCAGCTTCAGCAACGTGGAAAAGTCATTTTTAGAACTTTTGAGGTGCTTGGAAATCTTGATTGTAATAGCGGACGGTATTTTTAAAATAATAGGGACACAGTTTGGACAGTATCTTCCTTTCGTATATAAACGTAATGGAAACATTTTTTATGGTTACACAAGAAAAAAAATACTTTCCGTACCTCGCTACAGAACGTCTCACGCACCAGGTCCTCCAACTCTTAAGACTGGTTTCCTCCGAACACAACCATTGGTGACGTTGCCCCCAATAACATATTTGTTTTTCAAAATCTTCACGAAAGTTAAGTGGCACTAGACAGTTTTTGCAGGGTGATGTTTCGCTGAAATATAAACGTATTTGGTGCCTCAACATTGAAGTTAGTTTGGTTGGAGGGGGAGGGGGGGCTGATGCTGTCGAGGAACTTCAGTAGACAGTGGAGTGCATAATTCATTTTCAACACTTTTGCACTTCAGCCAAATTGCACACATTTCGCCTTTCTTGCAGTTTTTTGTGTCAGACTTGCACATTTGCACGTCCTCTAAAGGAATTTGAGCCCAGGACCTCTAAGAACAAACAACCGCACCACAAAACGTTAAAATTATTCATTAAAACTAATTAAAAAAAATAAAATATTATTTTCTTTCGCTCATAGAGATCGAAGATTTATCTAAAAAACATTCCAGGTCTTTTCTCCTCTTAAGAGACTTAAAACCCTTGAATAATATTTTAGACTACTCTACTGGTGTCTCTTGAACGTGAAAAAAACAATAGCGTGCTGGATTCAAGATATATCGACGATTAACTGAAAGCTCAATTAATCACTTTCCACCCCATTTCAACTCCTTAGGTGGGGAATTTCTAAAAATTCGTGAAATCATTGTTCAGGTATTCGAGTAAGCATCAGTCTTAGAAAAATCACGTCGCTATATAAAAATCAATGGAATCGATATAAATCGAATGTGAATCGAAAACGCATTACTTTTTTTAACCTCTTCGGGGCCGGATTTAGAAAATATATTTTAATGGTATTTGGGATATTTACAATTGCATCAGTCTAATGCAAAGAGCTCTTCGATATCCCGACTGCTTCTATAGATATGGAGGAATAATCAAAAAAATGTCTCACGTATTTTTACCCCCTAAATTAAAGAATTTCGAAACGCCTGGGAGTCCTATCATATACACTTGTATACGTAACCAATTGAAGCAAAAATCACGACGATAGTCAAATGTGTTTCAGTGATATAGACGATTCATGAAAAACACATTTTGCCCCTTTTTTACTGCATAGGGGTCGAATTAAAAACAAATCCTAAAACTTATTTTCGGGTATTTATGTAAGCAACATTTTGAAGTGAATACCAACTCTCTATTCCGAACGATTCGATAGATATCGATAGTTAAACGGAAACACATTTAAGGTATTTTCACCGCCTTAAATGTTGAATTTCGAAAAATGCTTAAATTGGCTAATATGCATTTTTATGTGCGCCCTATTAAAGTAAAAATCACGATGATAGGCCGTTTGGTTCGAGCTCTATCGACGTTCCTTCGGAAATACATTTCACCCCTTTTCACCCCTTTAGAGGTCGAATTTCGAAAAATTTCTTCTTAGTGCTCGCCTACGACCTGAGGGGAACCCACACAAAAATTTCATGAATCTATGTTCAGTGGTTTGGGCTGCAGTTTAATATATCAGTGAGTATGTATTTGTATGAATATCTCAGTTAAGTATAAGTGTGATGATATTCTGTCTGGTTCAAGCTGCATCAATGATTCGTAAAAAAAAAATCGTAATTTTTTTAACCCTATAAGGTATAGAACATTAAAAAATATTGATGTATATATTTCAGAATTAACGTTAGCATCATTTTAAAAGCAAAAATCACATCGATACCTTGACGTGTTCGATATATTTAGGTAATCAATAAAAACTATTATATCACGTCTTTTCACTCAATTAAGGAATCGTACTACCTAAGATCCTAAAACGACTTTTTTTTTTTTACATTCTATGGCTGTCCTAGAGACATTAAATTTTGAGGGTGGTTTTCCCTTACGCCGTAGGAGACCACAAAAAACTAATTTGTTTCGAAATATGTAAATTATGGGGGTGAAAGGTGCGAAATGTGTTTTCAACGAATCCTCAAATGTGCTTAAACCCGATGAAATATTGAGGTGAATTTCCTTCAGAATGAAGCTTACATAAACGCAAAGGCCTATTACTTAATTTTCAGATTTCCCGAAATTAGAAAATTAAGATGGTGAAACGCCGTAAAATGTGTTTTCAATAAACCCTTGATAACTCAAACCCGTTGCAATATCGAAATTATTTTCGCTTCAGAATGTAGGTTACACATAACCCTATAAAAATCTGGATTTTTTATAAATTCAATCCTATAAAAGCATTAAAAATTAAATGTGATTTCAATTAATTATCTGTATTTCTTAACCCTGTTGAGATATCGAGAAAAAAATTTTTTTTTAATATGAATGAAGACTACACAAATGCGCCTGAAAAGCTATTTCAGGTTATTTTCAAAATTCGGCAACAATTTAGGAGGCGGAAAGATGTAAAATGTTCCAGAAATTCTGCAAAGCAGATATGACCACGGGAAAATATTTTTAAAGTTGTTACTGTTTGTCGTCCTATCGGATATCTCTTTGAGCACGTGTTTGTATACTATAAACTTTTAAATATTTTAAGAATTCTGAAGAGTTATCTTGGCGTAGGTGTACGGAACACTGGTACAATAAACAAATAAATAAATATGTATATATATATATATATACACACACACACGTATACAACATTACAATTGCGTACTAGTTACATTATACAGTAGAAACATGAAGAGTTAAGGCCATGGTCTTTAATTTATTACAAACAATTGCATATAACTCAAATATTTTTTAACCAAACGCTTTGAAAGAATTTGAGACTGTGTACAGTCATACGATACACAATTTTGCCAAAGCGTATTTTTGAAATAATGTACCGTTTGGTAGCAAATAATTATTTAGCTTCATTTTGGCTTAATTTGACAACAAAATATGTGATATTTGATAGGCAAAAATCGAAAAATCCGTTTGGTGTATTGCAACAGAAAAATTCAGATACAAACGATGACATTTCAGTGTTACAACTGTAAGAATGAATGTTTGATATATGTAGTCTATTAATTTGCGTTAAAAAAATATTTTCGAAACCACTGCAAAATTAAAGCCGAGCGATATAGCGCAACGGTAACACGTCGGACTCGTATTTGGAAGGACACGGCACCGGCCATCTTGATTTCAGTTTTCTCTGGTTTCCCGAAATCGCTCCAGGCTAATGCTGGGACGGTTCCTTAACAAAAGCCATGGCCAACTCTTCTCCCAGCTCCTGTCATTGTACCAAGTTGTGCTATCACCTTCTCTAATGACCTCGCTGTCGACGAGACATAAAGCCCACTTACCTTACCTTAACCGCCTAAAACATATTTTCTTTTGTGTACACACGCGGGAGCCTGTGTTTTCTTTTCACGCAGTCTTTCGTCTTTATCGCCTGCTGGCGACTATCTCCCGACAGCAGATTCGGCGAAGAGATCGAGTTGAATATTTAAAGATTTCGGAGGAGGGGCCCACGGTGGTCGAGGGGTCAGACCTCTCGCCACCCACCAAGGTGATCAGGGTTCGATTCCCGGCGGGGTCGGCCCCCGGATTTTCGCATGTGGGAATCGTGTCGGACGATGCAGTTGGTCGGCGGGTTTCCTCGGGGATCTTCAGCTTCCCCCGCCCCTTCATTCCGGCAACACTCCATACTCACCTCATATTACCCCTGGATGTTGAGCGCTGACCAAAATCTCTCGCTCCCTCGAACGGAGGTAGACTGATCTCGCACCAGGCTTTCGAACGGCTGCAGAGTAACTTCAACTCTATCGAGTAGATCGATTAAAGTTTTCGCAAGCGCGACGGGAAACAAATGCAGTTATCGTCGAGAAAGATACTCGCTAATGGAAGTTCAAGCTGCCGTGAAACTTGGCCATGGGAAGCGTCAGTAATTTATGCCCCGCACGGAACCTTTTTTTTCACCGACCCTCTCTTTTTTTTTAATTATCCGTTGAGCCGTGCCGAAGCGAAGGGCGCGGGGTCACACCTCGCCAGCCGTCACGTACCCGGGGACAGCAGCAGGCCGTTCACCTCTCCGTTAAAATGAATTATCGGCGTCGGCCTCAATGCCACTCCTTTTACGACGCTATCCGCGGCGTAATGGCCGCTCCGGGCATTAACATCTCGAGCGTCGCGACGTCCATTAAGAGAACGCGGGCGCCGGAGTGCCGTAGAGGATAGGGGGTGGCGATCCTAGGAGAAGAACGCCGGAGGGCGGCGCGGCGAGGAGCAGGGCAAGTCCCTCCCAGAGGCGCGATCTTCCACGAGGATAAGTGTTCTTCGCGTGGTGACGATGCGGTGTTGCCAGATCAACAGTCCAAACATACACAGACACCGCAATTAAAAGCGTTTCCAAAAGCTCGCCAGGGTAGGGTAGGTAAGACAAAATTTCAGCATAAGGGGGGGGGGGATCGTAATTGTATATTTGTATGAAATAATGTTAGTTTCGTAGACATTTTCCTCTAACAAAAATAATAGCTCAACCAATTTTTCCATAATGATACTCAAAGTCAAAATCTGCACGTTTTTAGTTCTTATAAGCCGCAAAAATCAATGAACATATATACATGTAAAAAATCACACTGAAACTACATGCGATGGGCTACAGCTTAACATGTTTTAAAACCCACTACAAAATATCATTGTATTTTTAAAAAATCGTGGAATTTTTAATTTTTTGCTTCTTTAACAGATTTTTTTAAGTACAAAAATATTTTGTACGGGATTTACATGCCAAGCAGTAGCCCTTGACATGTAGTTTTAGTGCGAATTTTTAATTTATTTATGTTTATTGGTTTTTGCGGCTTATAAGAACTAAACACGTGCAAATTTTGACTTTGAAGTGTCGTTATGGGAAAACTGGTTGAGCTATTTTTTTTTTCGTACAAGGAAAATTTACTCCCAAGTAACGTCTACAAAACGAACAATCTATATATATATATATATATATATATATATATATATATATATATATATGTTATGTTGGTTTGTGTACGCTTCAAAAACTCAAAAAGTTCTACACCGATCGAGCTGAAATTTTAGCATGATATATAATCCGCATCAAGGATTGTTTTTATCTAATTTGCGACCGCGGAAAAAAAAAGCGAGGAAAACACTCAACACTCGCTGACAACCGCAATAGTAATGGCTGTTAAATGCCGGGCAGCTGTTTTGCGGTGGAAGCCGCAGCCGGGCAGCTGTTTTATATAGAAATAAAGATGAATTAAAAAAAGAAGTTCTGCAATTAAAGTACGCTTAGCGCAGTGGACTGGACAAATCTGTTTGTATTTGATGTTTTAAAGATAAACAGTGAATATAGTATAATATAGAATATAGTATCACCATCAATTAACACGTAACTAAAAGTTAGTTACTCTTTTCTATAGTAGTTGAAGTGGTTCGCCAAAATAAACTGCAAATCGTGATAAGAAGGTGCCGCTTGGTAGACATGTTCTTAAGAGCAGGAAGAATGATATAAGATCGGGAGACACACTGACATTCCGTGCTGGACGCCATTTTCCAAGATGGCGGCGTAAAATAAGAAAAGCTCTATAACTTCGTTATTTTTTTACCGATTTTGAA
>PNEQ01127110.1:24966-64885 GCA_003012365.1 Medauroidea extradentata | reverse complement strand
CAGCCAATCACAGACCTCATGGCACTTAGGTACTATTCGTACCAAAAGACCCCTACAACCAATCACAGCTCAGGACACGCCCCCCTAGACAACGTCTTGGCCAATCAGAGGCCTTGCACCACCAAGGGGAGGGGGCTGCAAGGTTATTCAAATGCAGGTTAGGCCGGTTTTGCTCCCTGTTGCGTCAAAACATACATGCTCCCCCTACTAACATACATTTAGCCTGTGCTTCTAGGATATGTTGTGGGAACCCTACACTCCGACAACAAGCTCGACGAGAATCTATCATTTATGGAAGGAGACATTCCATATAAAACATCGTCAATTTCGGAAGCATTACTTCCAGCCAGTACTCGGAAGGTAGGAGTTCCAAAGAATTCGCTCCTTTGATTTCGTTCGTTTATTTTGCGAACGCGTAAGGAACGAGTTCTTTATTTGAAATGTAAACTGAGTTCAGAACTTCGTTCTTATGAACTTGAACGATAGTATTCGTTCGTTTAAACAAAATATTTGAATATAAGTTTACTTGCTGTGTTTGTCATAATTAAAACAACTAAAGTACAATTTTGTACAATAAACGAAACAATTAGTTATTGTTTAGCTATTAGGTTGGCAAAAATTCCTTGCAGTTGGCTGTGTCTGTGATGTCAGGGGGTGGCCACGCCGTATACTGCGCATGCAAACAATTGAAGTCAGTGTATTTGTGTCCTTGTTGTACGAACGATTCAACACGTGGTCGCTGTAGCTCATAAAAATAGTTTCCGTCATAAGAGCCAATGTTTTCTACACGAAAGGGCAACAGAGTAAAAATGATTTGTCGAATGGCAGATGGGACATGTTCATCTTAGTCTACATTGCTTGTAGAACAAAATTTTTAAATAAAATATAGCTTGACCGACATCGCCTACTCTTTGTGCATGGAAACAATTATTCAGCTAACGGTGCTAGTTTCTGCCGTTTGTTGAACATTTTGTCTGCAAATTTGTTCGTTGTATTAATTGCTACTACCAAGCAGTTGCACATCGTCGGTGACGTACATATGCGTAAATAAACAATATATGAAGCCGTATTTTCAGATTAGGTCGCTAGGTTTACCTGCTGTTTAACCACATAATTTACACTACGCAAATATGAAGCAAGGCCTTTTTACTCATGAAATGTAACAGTAGCAAATTTATTTCCATTATATTTTCTATCTTTACACCCGAATGCATCACACGTAACCGTTTTCATCTAAACCATTCAAACTGTCAATAATATCACAGGCGTTTACGAAAAACATTACTCGATCTACTCGACGGAATAGTACGCGATTGTAATCCCGTGTTTGTATATTGTACTAGTATAGAAGGATATTCTGCAATCTTCTAACTTGATCTTATAATACAGTTATGCGATAGATTTTCCAGCACAAAGTACCGTTAGAATTTCTGTGCGGTTGTAACATTATCCGTTATAAACATCTGACTAGATAGATCTAATCACGTGATTAATGCTACCGAGTAGATTTCACTTACTACGTTTTCGTAATGGGCTTCTCAGAGTTGTTTGTATTGAGCTAGGGCCGCGGTGGCTGAGAGGTCAGACCACTCGCCTCCCACCAAAGCGATCCGGGTCCGGTCCCCGGATTTTCACATGTAATAATCGTGCCGGACGATGCCGCTGATCGGCGGGTTTTCTCGGGGATCTCCCGTTTCCCCGGCCATTGCACTGCTCCATACTCACGTCATGCCACCCCTCACCAGCACAAAGACCTCGATGTTAAGCGCTGACCAAAATCTCTCACTCACTTGTGTTGGGCTACAATAACGGATTGTTCGAGCAAAACTGGCATATATTGTTACGTTTCAGAAAAATGAATGACTTTTTAAAATAATAATCATGATTATGTTGTACCATTGGTTAAAGTACCAGCTGTAATTTGTTTATCTATAATGTTAAAATGTGACTTAATTTACGTGTTTACAGTTTTTGGTTCCCAACGTCTTAAACAATTTTCCTATTGCTTTAATTTGGTTTATATGTAGTATTTTAATTAAGTATAAATTATGTAATTCTTCAAGCAAAACGTCTAGTGATTCTATGTCTACACTGAAAAAAGAGAGCTATAAGAAAAATGGAAATTGTCTTAGTAACTAAGGAAAATAATAACTTCTTTGGTGTAATCAAAAGTGTGAATACTATGCTTTAAATATATCACAATATGCAAGAAAGTTTTTATGGTGTATGACTTCCCATATTTATGTTTATGTGTCAAAAATTTGTTGTAGCTAATTGACAAGTTGTTTAAAGTTTTAATCAACATGTATAGATAATGTCACAAGGTATGTTGCAAAGACATACTCACTTTTATACATCTGTGGATTACTGACACTATCTATCTGGATTTTTTAAAAATATGGTTTAACATGTTAAATTGACAGTTATTCTACGAGAGTGCGAATTTAAATAAAGCCTGAAAGCCACCCACATCAGGAAATACCTTTAGAGTCTCGTGTGCAACCGGCGCGAAAATAATAAGATGATGATGTTACTAATTTTTAAAATTTGTTAATTTCCTCTAAAGGTAATTCAGATAACACCACAGAAGAACGTGACTAATCCAACTTTGGGACCCGAAATCAGGCTTGATTTTGTCGAAATACTTTAGGGTGCAATTCCTTTGCGCAGAAGTGAACGAACTAGATATAATCTTAGAAATTCGGTTAAGATGGATCCTTTGACATTAGGAGAAATAACAGCCATAGGTAACCAGGAAGAAGGCCACCAGGCTATGCAAATCCGTAGTGTTTTATCACCATTAAATAGGCAAACTGAAAACCTGTTACCTCTTAACCTTAATACTGCCAGCAATAATGTGGCTACCACTAGTCAAACTTCCATAACTAGTTTACAAAGTAGTGACATGATTGCACTTTTTGCAATGCTGCAACAATTGTCTGCTGAAATCAAAACTCAGTCAGATAAACTGGATTCTCAGGCAGAAAAATTGGACTCTCAGTCCGAAAAATTGGACCCTCAGTCAGAAAAATTGGACTCTCAGTCAGAATACCTTAGGTCAGAAATTAGAGCTAAATTTGATATATAGTCAGCTGAAATAAAAGCTGAATTTGATACACTAAAAGGAGAAATTAATGCCCTTAGTAAAAATCAGAGCAAACTAACTGAAAAACTAAAATGTTATGCAGATAAAGTAATGAACAGGTTAGTTAAGGAAATGCTACCCATTTACAATGTAGCCACTAGGCATGAGTTGGCAACCAATGAAGATATTTACATGGCAGTTACTAAGGTGGAGTCCTTAAACAGTTCTCAGAAAGGAATACTTCAGCAGCTGTTATCTACCTACAAACCTATATTTTCAGAGAAACCTGGCAGAAACAAGTTATTTAAGGCACATATTCAAGTAATGCCTAATTAACACTTTCACCAAAATTCTTATCCAATTCCTACTAAATACCAAGAAGAGACTGACAATTATGTTAAGCAAATGCTCAAATGGGACATAATAAAACATGGTTCCAGTCCTTATGCTAGTCCCATGGTGTGTGTCAGAAAGAGTGACGGCTCACTAAGACTCTGCTTAGATGCTTGCCGTGTTAACAAAATAACTGTGAAATCCAGGGAAAGCCGCGTCCAGTAGAATAATTGCTCAGATTGTACCAGGGGGTGAAATATATCAGCTCATTGGACATGACCCATGGATACTGGCAACTGCCCCTAGAAGAGGAAAGTAAGCAATGCACTAGCTTCTTATTTAAGATTCAGCAATATGTGTTTCAGGTATTATCCTTCAGGTTATATAATGCCGTCGCCCAGTTTACAAGATGTATGAACCTGATTATAGGAGAAGAGTGAGAGAGGTTTACAAGGGCGTATGTAGATGACTTACTAATTACATCTACAACCTTTGAAGATTGTACTATCGAAAATTGCAGCTGCTGGAATGACTGTAAAATTAAGGAAATCTCAATTTTGTAGAAGTGAGGCTTTTTTCGTAGGCCATTTAACTACCCCTGATGGAATTAAAACAGCTCCTGAAAAATTATCTGCAATAGCTCAATTTTCCATTCCTAAGACAGTAAAACAGTTGAGAGCATTCCTGGGAATAGTGGGTTTTTATCGAGTCTATTCTAATCAGGTGTCTAAAGAAGCTCTGCCTCTGTATGAACTACTCAAGAAAAACGTTACACGGAAATGGACTGAAGTTGAGCAGGCATCATTTGAAGCAGTCAAGCATCTCCTTCTGACTGAACACGTGATACATCACCCACAACCTGGTCAGGATTATTTGCTGTACACAGACGGATCATCATATGATTTAGGAGCAAAGTTAGTGCAGATAGATAGCACAGGCATTGAGAAAACTGTCGCCTTCGCCAGTAGTACTTTAAATAAAGCGGAAAGAAACTATACCGTCACTGAAAAAGAAATGGTGTGTGTTGTATGGGTACTTCAGAAATATCGTAACCTTCTCCATGGCGAAAGAATAGTACTTTTAACGGATCATCAGGCTCTGCTAAGTTAAAAGACAGTTCGCATTTTCAACAGTAGACTCACCAGATGGCAACTCTTACGACAAGAGTTTGATATAGAATACAGGCACATTAAAAGAACACTGAATGTTGCTGCGGACTATCTAAGTCGAGTTCCTGGAGAAGAACCTAGCTTAACTGATGTTTAACGCAAACTGATGGATTTCAGCGTGGCTCCAGCTCATACTCAGTTTCAGCCAAGGCAGTTGTGGGAAGAGCAGTTCAAGAATATCCAGAGTAAACAACAGACTTATACATTCTGTAAAAATGTAATTAGCAAATTAAGTGGTACTGATCTCAGCCAAGAAATACATAAGGTTTTTTGTATAACTGAAGAGAACATTTTGTTTCATCATAGCAAGTTGAAGAATAATTTTGAAAATAATTGGAAGATAGTTGTGCCTCAAGAACTTCAAATTAGGTTGATCTTGGACACTCATCATGTACTAGGACATGTAGGAATAAAGACAACATTTGAGACCCTTAGGCGCAAGTTTTACTTCAAGAGTATGCAGAAGAAGGTAACCTATACAATAAGATCTTGCGACAGATGCCAGCGCTGTAAACCACAACAAATATCCTGGTGTGGGGAACTACAATCTATCATTCCTGCAAGACCACTTGAACTAGTGTCAGTTGATTTGTTTGGGCCACTCCCACAATCACAAGCAAAAGTAACGTTCATATTTGTGATCATGGATGTGTTTACCAAGTTTGCTAATCTATACGCTATAAGGTTGGCCAATGCAAAAACAGTATTGAACAAGTTAAAGACATTCATAGAAGAGGTTGGTAAACCAAACTGTGTTTTATCAGATAAGGGAACCCAGTTTACAAGAAAAACTTGGCAAGAAGGTCTTAAAAATTTAGACATTGTTCCCACAACAACTGCAATAAGACATCCTCAAGATAACCCCGTTGAGTGTAAAATGAAAATTTTGGGCAATATGTTAAGGTCTATGTGCCACGATTCACACTTGAACTGGTTAAGCAAGTTATCAATGATTGAGTTCGTAATGAACAACACTGTGCACGAATCTACTTTGATGACTCCTTACGACGCCTTAACAGGCAGGGAAAGTATTGTGTATGACCCCAAGTTACTACCCAAGTTTCCCCACAATACACAAAAGGAAGATGTCAGTCGGCAGGAAGCTGTTGAAGAATTACACAATCAGGTTTAAATGAGACTAATTCAGTCTGCAGAGAAAAGGAAAAGACATTCAGGAAAATTTAAGCTAAAAAAACTCAACCTAGGTCAACAGGTATTAGTACGGACTAATTACGTGAGCCAGCATTGGTCGCTTCTAATTAAGAAAATTTTCCCTCTCTACCATGGTCCTTATTGTGTCTGGGATAAACAACGAAAACAATTACGAACTAAGTTATCCGGTTACAAAAGCTATTATAGGGAATTTTAATATGCGAGCACTCAAGGAATATTACACACCTGTAGACCAAGTTTAGAGTAACCAGCAGGAGCAAAATACTCGGTGAAAAAGCCCACAAACATACACATTTACAAAAAGATAGTGAAAAGAAAAATATAGGAAAAAACAATATTACTTCTCGTCATCTAATATAGGTATTCGTAAATCAAGAAGTTCTTTACTTAAGCATCATTTGGCATTGTCGACAGAGTGAGTTCCGCTTGCATGAAGACCTCCTGTGAGATTACTATTTTGTTGTCGTTGAAGTCTTCCTGAATATAATTCCCTTGTGTGTTATTATTGATTTATTATATTATTTGTCAATGTTTTAATGAAAATTGACATAACGTAACTCAAGACACATTGTTAGATGGCGCATACAATCCTGGCTGTAGACTGTCACGACAACGATCACGAAAAACATTCAACTGACTGACGAAATGCTCAGACCAGGATTGGAGCACAGCTGAAGTCGACAACGAGAACGAGTCTGCACTTCGATTGCCTGCTGGCAAGTAGCTGTTCTACGTCATCGAAGGAGAGAACAGGAGAAAATCAAAACCATCACTCTATTCAAGTATACAGCATAAAGTGGCGACGCAGAAATAACACACCCGAGGAAGTGGACAGTGTATTTTTTTTAATCTATAAACAAAGATTATTTCTAATATTTTTTATCTTTTGTCTCCGCACGCGGAATTATTATTCATATCTGTTTGTTTCTTTACTTTGCTGTCTTTAGAGAAAAATGATAAAAATCATGACTACTATTCTGCTACAATTTTATGTCGATTCAAGTATCTATTTATGTTAATTAAGTTATCAATAACACATATTATTAGAAAGATTTAACCAGTAAAAAAATGTAAAATTAATATTTGTGTAACTGTGCTTAAACAGAATACAAAGTAAGGAGAACTAGTGTCAGACAGATAGGTATAACTCATCCACTGTAAAAGGGTTTAAAGACATTAATTTTTTTGAAACGATTTTTTTAAAGTGAATCATACAATGAACAAAATATTCATTATCTGATTAACTGGCGACGCTCTGTGACGTTTTAGAAAAATGCATGACTTTTTAAAATAATAGTTATGCTTATGTTTTACCATTGGTTAAAATACCAGTCTTAGTTTGTTTATCTATGTTGTAAACATGTGACTTAATTTACTTGTTTACGGTTTTGGTTCCCATTGTCTTAAACAATTTTCCTATTGCTTTAATTGGTTTACGTGTTGTATTTTAATTTAGTCTATATTATTTAATTCTTCAAGCAATAAGTTCAGCGATTCAATGTCTATGCTGAAAAAAAGAGAGCTCTATGAAAAATGGAAATGGTCCTGGTAACTAAGGAAAATAATAACTTCTATGCCGTAGTCAAAAGTGTGGATGCTGTGCTTTGAATACACCACAATATGCAAGAAAGTTTTTATGGTGTATGACTTCGAATATTTATGTTTATGTGTCAAGAATTTGTTGCAGCTAAATGACAAGTTGTTTAAAGTTTTAATCAACATTATAATGGTATTACAGCTCTCCTACTGGAATTTGTTTACATGTTTGATTTACAATCAATATGTAATTTCAATTAGATTGTTAAATGCTCTTTATAATAGTGGAAGATACTGAAATAAGCTAAATCTAGCAATATTTATTGATAATGTAAGTAACCTAATTATTTTCATATTTTCTGATTATGAAATAGTAATTTATTTCAAATTTCGTATTTTATTTGATGATTTAATATATGACTGAATACTGATTTGACAAGTAATATTAGCTATTTTGGAAGAACATATGTGTAAAGAGTTTACTGTAATATGTCTATACATTGGAGGAGGTTGTTCTCTATGCTAGATTAATATTTGTTTTGTTTTTTCTTGAGTGAAAAAGCATTGTTTTTTTAAAAATGTTAGTTTTTCAAGTTTGTTTCTTTTTGGAAGGAATATTCTTATTATCTGCTTAACTCCCAAACTATCATGATGTGAATTATATGGTATATTGAAGGAGGCGATGCCAAGATCACATATACCGTCAACATAAATGTTAGATGCTCTATTGGGAGAGAGCTATATTTATTGCAAATTATAAAATAAGTATGCTAATTATAGAAGAGCCAAATTTTTGTTTAATTAGAATAGTTTTTGTAGTGAACCTGAAGTCATCGTGGGAATGCAGTAAGAAAACGCTTACGAGCCATCAGATTTAATTAAATGTATTTGAACGAGTGGTTTTTATCGTAAATTTGTCTTTGCATATTATACATTTTAGTATGACTGAAATGTAAGTATTTTGTTGATATTTGCTCTTATGTTTTACGGGTAAATGAAGTAGACAGTTTCTGTTAAAAGACGAACCAGAGGTCCGAGAATTTCTCTGAGTTTGGTGTTTTGCCGACTGAGATAATGAACTAATCACGAGCCGAGGTAAAATCAATCGATGTTGATTGGAATGGTTTTGTGTGGCTGTAATGGGAATGGTACAGATGGTATTTTTGTTAAGTATAGTGTATGGAGTAGCACCTACATAATAACCATTAACTTCTATGATTGAGGATCCTAGAATAAAATTCTGTTATTTTGATAAAAAAAAAAGAAACCATTCAATATTTTATTTGTATCATTTATCAGTTGAGGAATATGATAGTACAATATGTAGGGAAATAAGAAATTAATATTATTCTTATATCATTACATCCTATAACACGTATAGAGAATGTTACAAGGTATGTTGTAAAGACATACTCACTTTTATACATCTGTGGATTACTGACACTATTTATCTGGATTTTTTAAAAAATGGTTTAACATGTTTAATTGACAATTATTCTACCTTAGTGTGAATTTAAATTAAGCCTGCAAGTCACTCACATCAGGAAATACCGTTAGAGTCTCTTGTGCTACCGGCGCCAAAATAATAAGATGATGTTACTAATTTTTTAAATTTGTCAGTTTCCAGTAAAGGTAATTCAGAAAAAACCACAATATACGTTGACATCAAGGAATTTCCAACATGCCATCTCCTGTATACTCCTACCTCCGTGTGTGATGTACAGTATCCATCGTTCCTGTGTGTCTTGTCTATGAAACTTACAGCCGATTTTTATATTTATACTGACTTGGAATTGTGTCGGGTTTGCAAAATGTTTTATGTACATTGCGGGGAAGGGTAACAAGTTATCGTTAAGTTGTGGTTTGTGCAAGCCTCTTGTTAAAACTACAAGTGCTGCCAGGAAATCGTCATCTATTTGAACAGCAATGTACATGTTAGTACCTCAAAGTTTTTGTTCTCAGACTGTGTTCCCACTCATTTACCAATTCATATTTCACATTAGCGGTAACCTTCAATAATTGGTCTCGTACAAATTAATCTGCTTGCACTCGAAACAGAATGCATTTCCTCATCGTAATTAAGTTAAATTCAAGTCCAAAAATTTGGCTTTATAAAATACTTCAGTTACTGAAAAAATTTTACTTTCTTTAATTTCATACCTATAAGTTTACAATATATATAAAATACGCATACGTTAATTTCATTTTTCTCATTCATAAAAATGACATATGACTATACAATGTAAATATAGCTTCTGACTAGATTGGGATATGGTTAATGCTGAACATGACTTAATGTAGCCTACAACTTTTTTTATCAAAAGTTAAAATATTCAGAGAGTTATGGAGACAATAAAAAAAAGCGGTTAGCTAGAACTTTATTTCGGGAGGACATTATTTACAAATATTTTATGTTTGGAAAATAAATGTCAACGGATGTTTAAACCTCTGATGCGGCAATAGCATTAGGTTGACGCTGCCCTCACTAATAGTATGTTCTATTTCATCACCACTAGTGTTTCCTTATTAGTTTCAGCTGGTCTGTATGTCTCTTTTGATTTGTGCAGTATTTTTGTAGTGACTTTTATGTGAAATGCCAAATAATGCATTCATAAAAATTAATTTACTATGCTGGTAAAAATTAGATGAATTTAAGAACTGACATTCAAGTTTATACCTACAAGTTTTTTGTATATATATATAAATCAAATACAGTATACATCAAAATATTTAATTTATGCAGAGAACTAGTCTTACTTGTCACTATGTCATATTTTGTGTGGCAAAGCAAAAGTAGTAGCAAAATATGATAGGAACTTCTTAGGAAATAGCAAGTTCCTGTCGATGAACTTGTACTGGAACAAGTTACTTTTAAAAAACTTTCCAAGCCTTGCTTCCAGCCATATATCTTTCCTTCTCTTCACTTCGTCGATCAACAAACCTAGGGACATATTGCGTCTTTGTATAACCACTAGTGTTTGCCAATATATTTTAGTGAGAATCTGTGTAGGTCATATAGTTAAAAAGTAGCCACCTGTTACAAATAAATGAAAACAGCACATGACCATAACTGCTTATTTTCAAATTTCACCAAATTTTCCTACTTCCCCCCTCCAAAAAAAAAACTATGAAAAGTAACTGGTATTTATTAACTTCTGATCAAAAGTAACCAAATGCTGTCCTGCATAATACCAATAGATTTTAACGCAAGTATACTGTTTTAGAAATAAAACGTCAATTGCTATACATTAATATTAGCCTATTTAAAAGAAATTTAATTTGGCTCTGTTTCCAAACATAGTGTTGACAAATTTCACGTCGAATTAATATTTTATTTATGTGCCCATATGACGAGAACAACATAAGGATTTAGTTTAACATTAGTGCCGTGCGGACGAGCGGCTAGAGCGCTCGCCTCCCACCAATGTTATCAGAGTTAAGTCCTGGCAACAGTCACCTTGAATTTTGTCATGTAGGAACCGTTCTGGACAATTTCGCTGGTCGGAGGATTTTCTCCGGGTCTCTTCGTTTCCCCCGCCCTCGCATTCCGGCGCTGTTCCATGTCCACCTCAGTTCATCTGTCACCGGCTGTGAGGACCTCTGATGTTAAAATCAGTACTAATCTCTTAACACTCTTTTATTATACATATGTATGCTTCCAAAATCATTGTTATTTTAACCTAATCATGTATCTAACTGAACTCATAGCTGTATGTAGCTATACTTCAAGAAATGGTCAGTACAAAATACAAATAAAGACGTCTTTTTAAATTTTAAAATAAAAATCACCCAATTTTATGTAGGTTCTAAATTTTTAGGATGTTAATACACAGGTACACCGAAAATGAAGTTGGTTGAAAACTGTAGCAAACGTTTCTTACGAATTGGGAACTGTAGTAAAAGCCCCCACAACTTAGTATGAACAACTAATCATTTTACGTTAAACCATTATATTTAAATTGAAAGAAAATTGAATTACAACACACTGCACTACACTACATAACATGACGAATGACAAGACTTGGACTACAACTCAAGGACAAATGCCACCTTCCCCCTCCATTCCATTCACTATCCTACATCCTAAGGGGAGTATGTTACTGCTTTTCTCTTCGCTCGGGTAGAGTCGGCACCTCGCCCCATACCCCAGCGCCCGATAGACGGCAATCTTCCCAGCGATGGTACGTTCGCTCTCCTCCACTTTTGCCCATGCACTAAATATTATTTACTAATATTCGCTTTTTTAAGTTCTGTTTAAGATAGATATATTCTACCTGGACTTATTTGCTTAGAAAACTCCACACTTCTTGCCTCCTAAAGACTCTTATACCAAACACGTAAAGCCTGATTTCCGGAACATTTTGAAAGTTTAACAACACGATGAAAACAGTAAAATGTAAATATATATATTTTGCTACGGACAGTAATTCACAATCACATTTCTCACAAATTAGTTTTTGTTTGAAGTATGTATAATCAAAACTGGCTTCTCCCAATGCAATTATATTAGCATGGGTTTCCCTGTAACAAATTCTCACATATGTTAAACCGGGCAACAGTCTTAATGGTCCTACTTTGACAAACATAGGTTTAACGAACAATTTCAACCGGTTGATATTATACTTTCCAATCTCTTGTTCCTTGAAGTTTTAAACTGCTTTTTCCTTAGCTCTGCAGCATTAATGAAATTTGATTTTCAAGCTTGGTCAGTTTATTCCACAATTCTGCCTAGTCTCTTTCATTCATGGCTTTCGTAAGTAGCGGTATGTATTTAATGCTAATAAGTTCCAAATGAGTACAAGTTATGACTTAATATAATGTGCATTCTCACACAAGACTAACGTGAATGCTCGGAGATCTTAAGTAGTTACCTCTAACAGTTTAACTTCTTATTAGGTTTGGTCTCTTGAGTTGGTACCGTTGGTACAATTGGTAGTAAAGTTGGTGGTGAACAAAGGAAATTTGGCACATTGTAACTTGTGTGACCGTCGCCTTTCTCTCGCTACGCTGAGTTCACAAATACCCACACCCCGATAACAGCCACTTCCTTAGCCTCGGTCAGCGGGTTTACTGAATACAAACAAACACGTTCAATAAGTTCGTCACGCGTCTATCACAGCTGTATTTTCCCGCGCTCAGGGCAGAGACAAAGCAGCGATAAATAATAAGTACCGTCTCCCTCGACCTGAGTTTGGAAGTTCACAAAACAACTGACGAGGTACACAACTGCTCGGTATTCCGTGTTTAATTGCCACGATTCCCGACAAATAAAATCTTACTGGAGCAATACGATGACACTCTCCAGGGGGACAGACGCCCGCGCCCCGCGATACTTCCTTATGCCCCGGAGACCGTCACACTTCTCTCTACTCACGCTCGCGAAAGCAAGCCAAGCCACGCTATACCTCCCCCAGCTCCGATCCGGCCAATCGGAAGCTTCGTTACAAACTGCCCTGCCCTGCAAACCGCACTGAACTTAGGCGATTAGACTTCATTTTTATTTTCGGAAGGAAACATAATACATTAATTTAAATTCCTGACACTTGGATTACTCTATTTTCCTTTCTTATTACTAATTATTACATATAACTTAAATTTAAAACATAACGGCCAAGTGTGATTGTCAGTTGGGACGCTGGCTCCCCCCTTCCCCGTCCGCCATCTTGGCTCAGCGGGGCGGCTACCGTCCACTCATGCTGGGCCCCACATTTATCTTCGCTGACAACCCTGGTCTAGGGTGAAGGGAAACGATTAGTTCCACCCTCATCCGCTCGTAATCAAAATATTAATTTTACATATTTACCATTAAACTACTTCTTAATAAATTGAATGGATAAGCTGAGATCCTACAGAGCCCAACACAACTTGAACTGACTCTGTAGCCCTATTCCTTCCAATATTGTTACAATCAAATCAAAGAAATTCTCACCCTGTAATACTACCAACTATATCTCCTAAAATTAATAACATTGATCCTCCCCACTCTTCTTTACAAACATTTGTCTAATTCACTAATAATCTATATACTGTGGCCCGGAAGCACATTACACTTGTACTAGCATGATTATTAGCATTAACTGGATAACCATTTCTATTCCCTTGTGATGCTTGGTATTGCGAATTATGAAATACCAAATGGTACTGTTGTTGGTTCCAGTAGCTAGAGTGTTGTACGCCATCTAGAGCTTCACCTTGGTTGTAACCTTGGTAGTTGTTACTACTTTACTTGTTGCATCTTTGTGATCCACTAAAATAATTATTCCTTTCATCTCTTCTGTCTTGCCTCTTGTAGTTGCTTCTGTAATTATTCTGGTGCTGGTTTTGTTCTCTTAGCCATGGGTTACTCTGATAGCTCTCTTGATTTGAGCTCCAGCTTCTCTTCTTCGAACCTGAGTAGTTATCTTGGTGTTTTCTCTTGTAACCTTGACCTGCTGCCTTCTCCAAAGTGTTAACATGTGGTTTTCTCCGGTCATGCTGTCCCCAACTCTGATACTGTGGTGGACTTCTTTGGGTGATCTGGTAGTGATTTGTTTCCTCTGTACTGGTCTTTAGTTGCTTTTCAAGTCTGTCGCAGTTTATCAGTTGGTTCCTGAATTATTGCACTTTTAAATCTCTTGTGGTGGCCCAGTACACTTGGTAGTGCGTAGGAAGTTGACCAACCACTAAAGAGATAAATTCTCTGTCTGTTATGGGTGGTTATAAGTATAGTGTCCTGTCGTCAAGTCACTCAGGTGTTCTTCAATAGGTTTTCCCTTCCTTGTATAATATTTATTGCTTTTCAGTTGTGTCCTGAGGTTCATTTGAATTTATACATCCCAGAACTGTTTTAGAAATTTTGTTTTGAAATTGTAATAAGTAATATATAGTTACTTGCACTACCTCCCACCAAATAAGCTGCTGATTTTAAGCACAGGACTAAACAATTTGATACATCCTTTCCGCTTAGGCTAAACATGATTTGTAGTCTTCAAATTGTCTCAAAAATGTTGCAGGGGTTTTCATTTGTTTTGCGACTATATATTGGCATTTCCTTTGTCCAATGTCTCATTGGATAGTGTAGCAAGGCTGATGTAGACCAAATTGGGTTTGTACCATCAGTAACACTCTGACATTTAGTACTTTCATTACTACTTACATTTGGAACATTATTCTCACAGTTGGCAATCATATCTACACTTACTTTATTGCTATTTCCCTGTGTTTCCATTATTTCTGTAACTGGTACTGTAGTGTGTACTAAAGTCTGGTGCTGTTGCCTCTTCTACCTTGCTTTCCAAGACTTTTATTTCCCTTCTTCTTTCAATTATTTATCTTTCTACTCTCTCTCCAATGCATCTCTGTTTTCTTTATGTTGTAAATTACTTTATTTATGTCATTAGAATAGTTTGGTTACTTGAATTTATCAAGAACAGAAAAATTGAGAAAGAAGAAACTGTAAATCATAAGAAATTACAGTGAGAGCAAATACGTTGAATTATTCCATGATTTCTTGTGATGAATCAAGATCATTTCTATGTTCGAAAAAGGTCTCAATAAATTAAAATGTGTATGAATTCAACATTTTAAGACATAAGATTATATTTTTGCATCCCAATTTTATCACGATGTACTTCAGTGTATATATTTTCCTTTTAAATATAATATATTTAGTGAGAATAATTTATGCAACTTGTGTTTAGCAAAACAACAAACTGTTAATTTAACTTGAGTGTACATGTGAACTATGGAATATGAACATTTTGTTATTTCAAGTAATTATTAATTTAACGGGTACAAGTTAACCAGTCGTTGGTAGAAATAAAGTATTCTGCATTTTTCTCATTTGAACACCATTAAGTGGATTACTTACTTCAGGCTATTTACCGTTTTCACATCACGAATGGAGTGTTGTAATATGGACAGATTTTGCTTGCATGTTAAAAATAGTACCATCTTTGCATCTCTAGCTTTCGGTATAATTTTTACATTAACTTACAAATTATTAATGTAAAACATTTTGAGCAAGGTTAGCAGTTTAGTTTTATATGCAACTAATAAACAGCACACTTGTGTAGATTAGAGCATAACTTATTAAGTGAGAACTAGTATCCAGTTGGATTTGATAATACTTTGCAACTTCAAACAATTATTTTATAAATGATTTATAAACCAGCAAGACGTTTCCGTATTAGCTGGGCGAATATTTATGACTATCGTCTTTGAAACTGAGCGCTTTATTACATTTATACATAAAAATTAACACATACATGCTGCTTGTAGTGTGCAGTTTGAAAGACTGTCTGCAGAACACTTGTAACAAAAGAAATACTCTAAACTGGATTCGGGCCGTGCATACCGCCCAGGAAATTCATTACCAAAAATTTAACAAATTTTAAGAATAATTTTTTTGTAACATTAAATAATACATGCCTCAACATATTCAAAATTTGTAAAAACGTGTCCTGTTCAGCAGTATATTTGTTTACGAATTATATAAAAATACCACAATACTGTCAATGACCCCACACATACAGAAATTAGACATTGCACAAATAATTTAATTGTGGGGGTATACATTTATACAAAGAAAGAAGTGCTGCCTGCACACTGTATTTTAAAAGTATTTTATATTTTTACTAGCAGTGCGCCCACGGATTTGCTCGCGTATATTACTCACAGAAGATACCTCTTTGTACACCAACATATGTAGTTCAGTCATCAAGAGATAGAATAACAAATATGCTAGTCGAGTTAACTCTGCAGCAGGATAAGTAGCTATAGTTGTCACGTGAAAAGCAGTCTTATGTTTGTCCTTGCCACTAACAGCGACTTCATCTGGGCCTTATTTATAGTCACAGCAAAGTTGACGTTGTGGATTAGTTACAGACTGTTAAATAAAGGATAGAAATCGAATTAAATACATTGTCTACGTAGTATTAAGAATGATTTCCCTCGAGCACAACCGTTGGTAATGGTGCCCTCAGTAACATATTGGTTTTTCAAAACCATCACTTGAAGTTAAATGGGATTAGGGAGATTGTAAGATAATTATTCGCTGAAAACTAAACGTATTTGGTGCCCGAACCTTCAAGTTAGTGAGATGGTATATTAGCGCTGATGCTGTTGAAGAGTTTCAGTATCTAGTGGACTGCATAATCCATTTTCACCACTTTTCAACGACTTCATCCAGGCTGCAATAATTTTTCCATCCTTGCTATTTGTGTCTCGGACTTGCACGTTTGTACGCAGCCTTAAAGGCTGAATGAATATGAGTCCAGAACCTTCCCAACTATAGATCGGAGCTATAAACAACTGCGCCACATAACGTCGAAATTATTCATGAAAACTATATATATATATATATATATATATATATATATATATATATATATATATATATATATATTAATTTCCTGGGCTCATACAGGTTGTACAACACCGAGTCTCGATAAAACTGTAGAATTACACTCCTGTATAATTTATTTCTCGCTGGTCGTACTTGCATTTCGGATCTCCTTCCTTGAAAGTTCACAAACTAAGTAATCTTCTTAAAAATTTTAGGCTATCTTATAAAATAAAACCCTTACATTCTTTATAGGTACTTACGTAAGCATCATTCTGATGCAAACACCACCTCGATATCTCTACTCGTTAGATAAGTACTATAGGCTTATACAATTTTTTTTATCCTTTTTCCCTTTTAGCTGTAAAATTTCGAAAAATCTTAATTTCACACCTTAAATATTTGTTCAATTATCTAAGTGAAGTTAACATTACGACGTTAGCACATTCAGTCAATGCAAACTCGATCATTTAATAGATATTAACACATCACCTCTGTACATTACTGAGAGTTTGAATTTAAAAAAATCTTAAAATCTATTTGCGGCTATTTATCTACTCACCATACTGACGCAAAAATTAACTGCATATTACGAAATGTTTGATATATATAGAAGATTTATCTAAAACATATGCCAGGCCTCTTCTATCCTAAAAGACTGAAATTCTAATAACCATTGAATCACATTTTATGCTACTATACTCACGTGTCTTGAACTTGAAAAACACGACAATAGCCCGCTGGGTTCAAGATATATTGACGATTATTTGAAAACTCATTTCATCAGTTTTCACTCCTTTTTACCACCTTAGATGAGAAATTTCGAAATTTCACGAAACAACCTTTCAAGTACTTGAGTAAACATAAATCTTAAGTAAAAATCACGTCGCTATATATAAATAGCGCCTATAGGCTATATATATTGGCTGTGAATCGTAAAAACATTTTACCCTTCTTTTACCTCTTTGGGGCCGAATTCGTAAAATTTATTTAAATTTTATTTTTTGTATTTATATAAGCGTCAATCTAAACCAAAGAGCACTTCGATATATCGATTGGTTCAATAGATATAGAGGAATAATAGAAAATACATTTAACATATTTTCACTCTCTTTTATAATTATCAAATTTCGCAACGTCTTGGAGTACTATTATAGTCATTTGTATACGAAACGAAGTTAAGTAAATATCACGACGATAGTCAATTGTTTTAAGATATAGACTATTCATAAGAAACATATTTTCCCTCTTTTTACTGCTTGGGGGTCGAATTTCGAAAAATCCTAAAACCCTTTTTGGGCATTTACATAAACAATATTTTGATGTGAAAACCAGCCCTCTATCACGAAGGATTCAATATGTATAGATAATTTTTCGGAAACACATTTAAGGTCTTTTCACTACCTTAAATGTTTAATTTAGAAAAATCCTGAAATTTGCTAATTTACATTTTTATGTGTGTGAAAGTAAATGTATAAATCACAATGATAAGCTGTCGAGTTTAAGCTCTACAGGCGTTCCTTCGGAAATACATTCCACACTCTTTCATCCCCGTAGAGCTAGAATTTCGTAAATAATCCCTTCTTAGTGCTCGCCTACGACTTGAGGGGGACCAACACAAAACTCTCACGATTCTAGGTTCAGTTGTTTGGACTGCAGTTTGATATGTCAGTCAGTCAATATTCTCTTAACAAATAAGTAATTCAACTGTACCTATGTTGTTGGCGAAATACAAAATAACAATTTAACAAGGTATTTATCACCATTATAAAATTGTATATTTCTCTAACTGTTCAAAACCTTTCAGAAACTTTAAACCTGAGTGTGCGAAGAAACACTGACAATGATCAATGTTCACCAAAATGCAAACATTAACACACAACACAGTGTAGCATCGACACATTTCTATTTCATTTGTAATAATGTACCAATTATTTGTTTCAATCGAAAATATTACCCGACTTAGAAAGTTCTCGGTTATTCATCACGCAACTAGCTGGCGGCACCAGCAAGGTCTGTGAGCGAACAATTGGTCTCGTACATGTAAGTTAACATATCTCAGCCAGGAAACAATACTACTTACGAAGATTGTAAGTTACAGCAGAACGCATAATTCACTTATCAAACAACTAACTTAGTATTTCATTTCTGTACAGCCATTTGGCGTAACTTTGTACCATTTTGGGGTGGTATTGTACCAGGCATTTTATATTATTTAATTGCATTGTGGTAATCAATCACTATGCAAACTTCAAAAATAACAAATTCATTCATCTAGAACATAGCTGTATTTTTAAATTTTGAAATACTCCATTTGATTTTAAACTATACTGGTGGTACAAAGTTGCCCTGACCGGTATAAAGTTACCTGAAATGATTGTACTTGTTTTAATTTATTGAGTTGTGTGTACTTGTTATGTGATTGGATATATTTTCCTCATCAACTTTTGTCGGACTGTTGTGAAATTGTAAGCGTAAGTGTGTCATGCAATTCAATATAATACCTATACCTATGTATTTGTGATTGACAGGCAAAATTCACAACTTCACATTCTACATTTCTAATTTTTCACATCAAATTAACACTTTTCAGTCAGATTACTGTAACAATATAATATAGTAATGTTCCTACAAGTCGTCGACTCACATAAGTATTTTATCATACTTCATCTAATATATGATGTGGGCAAGCAAAAAGCAGCCAATACAGGAAATTAAATTTTTAAGCATAAGTTATAAGAGAGTGTTAATATTAAATTCTACAAAACATAAAAAGTCTAAGAGATGCAACAATTGAAAACATGTTAGAATCAATACAGGACTTTCATACCCAATTTAGACACAGAATAATATCCTCTTCCAAAATAATTATAACACGTTTCCTTTTTCATGACGATGACCATGTAACACCACTTTTTGCATCTCCCTAAATATTTTTTGTACTGAAGTATTCTGTACACTTTTAACAAAAACACTTGGTGAATAAAAAAAGGGGGGGTGGAAGGATTCTGGCATTTTGGAGGCTGAACGGAGACCAATTTCCTCATTACTGCAACTATTTTGCTCAAATACTTTGGGTAACACAGAGACAATCTTGCAATGAAATTAAATTTCAGCTTAAGGTGCTCCTAAGCTACCTGAAAAAAATTACCAATTAATGTTATTTAATATATTGTTTTAATTTGGCATAGGGCCTACATATATTTAAGCACAGAAGAAAAACAATTTGATAAAATTAATTTAATTATGACTCAGTCTGGTGAAACTGTCATATAGAGTGCAGAACTCTTGTCTCATAGTGATAATTAAAAATCTGCTTCGATATTTTTGTGAAATTTGCTCTACATAAGCGAATTTTAAGTACTTATTTTTCAAGAGTATACAGTACATATCGAAAGCAATTACTATTGCAAAATCTTGTATATGAAATATCTGAGTAATTGGGTAATTCTCTAATAAAATACAGTTTTAATGTCCCTACCTTACGAATATACCATTAAAGAAATTATTTTTTTTTATTCTTTCAACATCACGTACAATCACACAAAAAGTAGAACATATGTTAGATTGTAATTAACACGAGTGAAAATATTTATCAAACATCATTCTATCGCCATGTCCCTAACAAGCTTTAGAAGTTCGATAAATTCTCAAAATAGTTGCAAAAATAATTGCACATAATTTATGTTTAAAAGAACAAGATAAAACACGAGGAAACCTTTAAGGGAGGCCGCGTAGCAAAAATTCATAATTTTATATTTGTACGACATAGTGTTAGTTTAATAATAATAAATCGCCTTTATTTTCATTGTGGCGAAGTTAAGGCATTGTCGCCTTCTCTTACTCTTAACCACAAACAATAGGGAATAAATTGTACTTAAAATTGCATACATTAAACATTATGATGATATTTGTTATAGTAATGTAACAAGAATTCCTGTAGTACTTCTACCATGACAATAAGGAGAAGAAAAAAAATGAAACGATAAAGTAACAGTATGCATCTAAGATAAAAAAAGTAAAAAAAAAAAAAACAACAATTTTAAGTAGTTATGATCAAGTAAACTAAACTACATCTAACTTCAACTATTATTGAAAATATGCATATGCACATATATAAACATACAGACATACACACACATACATACCATACACATATACGTTCACATATATGCTCATACATACATACATACACAAATTTACACATAAAAAATATAAAATTACAATCTGTAATAAGTCGAACACCTTAAAGCATATTCTTACACAAAGACAGTTTACGCGCACACAGACGGATCCACACACTCATACAGGCTGATTAACATGGTTATATACATAAACAAAAATGTGCATTCATTACAGTCGCATATTTCATAGGCCTAAGGTTGACAGAAATAAAAATTTTCAATCGAAATAGTTTCATAGAGAGAGAGAGAGAGAGAAATATATATATATATATATATATATATATATATATATATATATACATATATATAATTATATACTGAGCCTCCTATTTTTAAGTAGCTTTCACTATAGGGATTGTTCCTTTGAAACTCTTCTAAAACCATTCTGAATTAGTGGACTTATAGCTTTGACAGATTGTTTTGGCATAATTTTTTAAACAAATGAATTGATTTAGTATTCCTCGCCTCCTGTGGTAAAGAATTCCAGATTTTAGTTTCTGTAACAGTGAAAGACGAAGCAAAGAAAGATGTGTGTTTGGGAAGCAGAAGTTTTTGTTGATTACAAGAACGTGTGTTTAGAGTATGGGGTGATAAAAAACGACATAAAAGGTATTGAAGGTTATCTGTTAAGAAGAGTTTTTTTGAGCAAGAAAATCTTATGAAAAGTACGTCGATTCTTCATATCAAACCATGAAATTTTGTTTCTATATTCACTGACGTGGTCCTTTCTTTTAAGGTTAAAAATAAGGCGCACGCAATTATTTTGAATGATTTGAAGTCTCTGGGCTAAATCTTGATGCAAGTCACTGAAAACTGTGTCAGCATAGTCAAGGCGTGAAATAATTAGTGATTCTGTTAAGGTCTTCATTAAATTAATAGGTAAAAATTTTTTTTAGCCTTCTTAACGAATGCAGAGTTTTATTTGTTTGTTTGGATAGGTAGGTAACATGTTCACGCCACGTTAAAGTATCATTAAAATAAATGCCTAAGTTTTTTATTGATTTTGGTAAGGTAATTGGTTCACCATTAAGCATGGTTTCCGGGGCTTTAGCGATGTTTGACGTTTTGAGAAGTTTATTAGATCCGATTATAATGCATTGTGTTTTCTTAGGGTTTATTTTAAGTCCACGCTTTATTGACCACTCTAGAATGTTTGATAGTTCACGATTTATTACATCAATAGATAACGTTATATTACCTGGGTGTACTGGAATATAGATTTGGAAATCATCGGCATACAAATGGTATTTACAATGTAATAGTTGCTTTGGTAGGTCATTAATAAAAATAGAGAACAATAACGAGCCCAGCACAGAACCCTGAGGAACTCCTTTTTCTACTGCACGCCAAGCTGACTGATTTTCTCCGCAAACGACTCTTTGATAACGATCAAATAAATAACTTTTGATCCATTCTAATGATACAACAGAAAATTTGAAATATGATTTTAACTTTGCGATTAAAAGCTCGTGGTCAACAGAATCGAATGCGTTACTGAAGTCTAACAGAGTAAGAATTGTTAGCATACGATTATCCATGTTTTGTTTGACGTCGTCAGTTACCTGTAGAAGTGCTGTACACGTGATAAAACCTTTCCTAAAGCCAGACTGATAGTCAACCAGCAGATTATATTCGGTTATGTATTTTGTAATCTGCTGGTGAGCAATATATTCCAGAGCTTTGGAAATAGTTGGGAGAATGCTTATAGGCCTGTAATCATTGGCACACTGAGGATTTGGTATCTTAGCGATGGGTTTTACTATTGCGAGTTTCCACTGAGTTGGAAAACTACCCGTGATTAACGATTGGTTGAATATATTTGTCAAGGCTCCAAGAATGAACGGCAAAGCTAAATTTATTATGTCTATAGAGATTTTGTCATTACCTTGTGTTTTAGTTTTAATTCGTTTAACAGCATTAATGACATCAACAGGTCTAACTACATTGAAATAGAAAAGTTCGCCTTCACTGCTGTTGTGTGCTTCTATAAAAGATAATGTTTCATTTTTTACTTCCAAATTAACATCATCACAGTAACTTATGAATTGATCGTTAAGTTCGTTGGCGCTTAGGCTGATTTGCTGACTTAAGTTTTTAGATTCATTAAATTTCAGTCCCATTTTCCTCACAGTACTCCATATATTACGTGGGGACGAGTCTGGTTGTACCAAGCGAAGAGCGTATGATAATTTTGCTGTTCTAATCACTTGGGTACAGCGATTTCTGAGTAAACGATACTTCTCAAATCTCATACCTACATATGCGTAATTTTTTTTTCTTTGAAGTTTTGTAACTGCAGAAAGCATTATCTCGATCTGCCATTAAAATTTTCATTTCCTTTGTCATCCACGGCGCTGCTGGACGAGAAACGCGTTTTGTTCGCAATGGAATATGCTTATCAACAAGCGTCTGTAATAACAAATTCATGTGATCAACTTTCTCATCAACTGTATGTAACATTTCTACATTACTCCACTGCAATTCAGAAGCGTCGCTTAGAAATTAACCCATGTCAATGTTTTTTATATCTCTGTAGGTTATAATTATTGGTAAAAATTTAGACGTACGAAGTGAATAGGTTACATGAATGAGATCGTGGTGAGACAGACCTGGTACACTGAGTTGGCCATAATTTAAGACTTTATCTGCTTTCGACGAGACGAGAGTATGAGGTCGAGCAGTGTATCCGCATTATGAGAATGGTGTGTAGCTTCAAGAGAGCAAATTGATAAGTTACACGAGGAGAAAAGATTAGTAGGCTTTTCTTGTAACTACATTTTCTACTTGTGAAAATTTTTTAATCCCATAGCGGCATGCAGAAGTCAAAATGTGCCAGTTACGTGAACATGCTAAAAACAAAAACCAAATAACTTAACGCAAATTAAATAATTTACACTGAAACTAAATAGTGTGGGTAGTATGCTAAAATATTTAAAAACACACAATGGTATTACTTAGTTTTTTTCTGAAAATAACTATAATTGTGTTACTTAATTTATGACCATTATTAAAAAATACAAAGGGACATTGTTTTGTGTTTTAAAAACTTTTAGCACGTGGCCCATACTATCTCATTTCAGTGTAAATTATTTCATTTGCGTAAATAATTTGGTTTTGTTATTAGCATGTTCCCGTAACTTGAATATTTTGACACTGACATGCCGCTATGGGAAGACTACGAGAGCTAAAAATTTTCACAATTGAAATATGTAGTCACATGTTACGTCTATAAAGCAACTAACGCTATGTCGTACAAATATAAAAGTATGTGTTTTGTTCACGTGAATACCCTTAAACCAAATACACATTTCAAAATAAATTTTGCTTCAAATCTTAAACTTTGTCACTTTGATCACATATCACTCCCTCACACAGATTTGTAAAAATAATAAAACTGCCACCAGAAGCGCCAATGTTATGTATTAACTCTTCAGCATATCTAAGATAGCCGTTTTGTTAAATGAAAGCTTTGTGAAGTGAAGTGTGCTTGTTGCTTTCTCTTAGCTGGGACATTTTGCTGAAATTAGTTAAGATTGTTCTAATTAACTATCATTACCTTACAAAACATTACAAGTTATTCCTCGATGATAAAAATAAAAAAAAGTTAAACATGGTAGTAGTTAACCCCATTGTTTATTAATCTCGACACCCTTTCTGTGCTGGGTTTTGCACAACAAAATGTTATAGGATAGTCATTCCCTCATATTTTTTAACTCACAGTATATCAATTGAGGGAATGATTGTTTGTGCAAGGAAACGAAAATTCAATGATTTCCAGTTTGTCGGGAAAAGGTTTTATGTTATTTTTGTTCGCTAATTACATTATCATTTTCTAATGAACCTTAACTTGAAATAAACATTTTACTATTATTTGATTTTCCCAAAGCATTGATAACATTTTGAAACATGCGTTTCCTTAATTAATAAAAGAATTACATTGATACAACATGATACCATAGAAAAAGCTTAAAAAATAAAATAAAAATAAAATAATAATAAAACAAAACTGTATATTTTACTATTGCTTATTATGGCAGATTAAAAGTTTATGCAAGACATAAATTTTAACCTTTAGCCTATGTTGTTGAAAACAAGTCGAGTCAAATGTTATAAATGAATAAACGGCACATATTAAAAACAGTTCCTCATTGTCTACCAGAGATGAAAGAAGGGCAGGAGATAAAGGCAGCTTCAGAATACAAGTACCGTGGCATAATGATGCAGAGTGACGTAGGGGGGAAAAGGCAGGTAGAGAGATTGGCGTCTGAAAGGTGAAGGGACCTAGAAATGCGAGAAAGAGAATTAAAGGGTGCTTAAATTGCTGTGAAAGAAAATACTTAAATTTCAATGGTACGAACAATGTTAGAATATGCAGCAGCAGAGTGGGAACCGTGTGTTGAATTAGAAGTGCGGGAGCTAGAGAAGATACAAATACGGGCAACATGCTGGGTGAAGCATAGGGAATTAAGAAGGAAAGGTGAAGATCGGGGGGAGGTAGTGAACTTTTGGCCATCTGCAATGTTGAAGGAACTGGGAAGGAACTCGTTGAACGACAGGAGAAAAGTGGAAAGGCTGGTCAGAATGTTTGGGTGGTTACAGGAGAGGGAGGCTGAGGTAAGTTTGGCTGCCTGTGAAATAATACAGATTTCAGAGATTTTAAAATATTTGTTGCAATGCAAGTTCACAATTATAATTAATTGGTTTACGAACATACGCCATTGCTCATGTTTTGTTGACCAAACTCGTATTGAAAGACAAATCAAAGTACAAAAACGCACAAAAATCACAGAAAACAGAAGAAAAACTATTCCAGAGGAATTCCGTAATTTTTTAAAAATATATATGTATACTTATCAGCAAGAATTCTTAAGATATAATTCAGTCAATAATTTGAAAATACCCAAACACAAAAGACAGACAGCCACAAAGAAAAACCAGATTCCCAATATAAGAAAATATGGAAGAAGACATAAATAGTGGACAGTGTATAACAAATAAAAAACAAGAGACAACACAACACATCAACGAAAAAATGCAAAGATTCGGGAATTGTTATCTATCCACGTCTTCAGGTTGAGACACAGCTGGTCGGAACACCAGGATATGAATGAAGTCCCTTTTTTTTTTTTGTATGCTTGAATCCCCGAGGAAAGTCCAGTATTGGGTTTCCCCGAGGATAGTTTGCAAGTTTTCTGTGGAGTGCCTGACCCGAGGGGCCTTTACCTCCTGCCTAGGGGAGTTAGAATAGCTAAAATTACTTGATTTTATTTAAAAGGCTTTGCACCTGCATTGGTTTTTAAATTTCCTACTTTAAGTTGGGGACAAGGGAGGGTTGCGTGGTCATCTTGTTATGTCGGTTTCGAGTTATGTACTCGCTCCTCCACTCCAACGTGACCCCGCATAGCTATACATAGAATACCAGATTATATATTTACAAGTTGCCTTGAATATAGATTAGGTTAGAATTAAATATTTCAGAAAATGAGATGGATAGCATGCAAAAACATATTCAGAGTAACCCTGTCCTAGTTAATGTGTTAGTTGATATGTACATTGGTCTTTTTAAACGGTAGTCCTACCCCCACTTAGGTAAGAATGCGCCAAGTTGGGGCGTCCCTGCTGGCTTCTAAAGTGGTTTTGTGTGCCTCATGGGTGCAGCCTCACAAATTGTCATATTACCCCTAATAGCAATTGTGTTTTTTGTTGTTTTATGTTTTGTAATTTTTTTTTCTTTTTTATTATTTATATATTTTTATATATAATTTATAACTTTATGCTTTTACTTATGAGTGCTGCAGCAGCGCAGCATCAATGTAGTGCGAGAGTTGCTGTTGTGTGCGAGGTGTGTGATGTATGCCATTGATTTTTGAGTGTGGAGATTAGCTAGTTATTGTGTGCCTGCTAATTTAATTTGGTTTGTTTGAGTCAGCTGTGCACCCCGTTTCCCCAGATTGGCTACCTTCTTTCAGGGTTCCTGCCAGGCCCCTCCGGCTAGCGTGGCGCTCGAGGGTGATACTCACCACCGGCACTGGCAGGCATTCCCCTACTTGGGGCTACCTTTCTGGGGGAGTCCTTGTTTTAAAGTTGAATAGATCTTCCTCTTGGACCAGGTCTTCCTAGCTGTCGGATGGCTGGGTTCTTATGGGTCTTGATCTGCTCGTAGAATTTCCGATTCGCTGTAGTGATAGTCTCGTTGATGTAGTTCATCTTGGTTTTCTGGTGGAGGTCTTCTGTTCTTGTTCGTCTGTTGGAATGTGTAATGCTTCTGAGAATTTTACTGTGGGTGATTTGTAGGGAATTTTTTACGTGGTCAGCCGCCATTCCCCACACCTCACAGCCGAATAGCATTGCAGACCTTATGGTGGCATTAAAGAGCATTGTTTTGTTTTCAAGGCAAGTGAGTTGTATTTGAGCAGTGGGTAAGATTGGATGAATTTGCCATTTGCTGCGTTTCTTGCTTAGGTGATATGATCTTCCCATGTAAGTCCCTTGTCGAAGAGGATACCCAGGTATTTAGTGCGTTGGACTGTCGGAATTGTTATTTTTCCTAGGCAAACTTCCTTGTTGTCGGATGCCCTCTTTGCGCATTGGAGAAGGGCGTTCTATGGATGGTTAACTTTGATGGCCCATTTGTTCCAGTAAGCTTCTAATTCGTTTAAATAGTGCTGGAGTTTTAGTTTTGCTTTTATGGCTGGTGTATACGGCTGTGTCATCAGCATATAAGGTGACTTCTGCCACTGATGAGGTAGGGATATCCCGTGTGTAAAGTGCATACAATAAAGATGATAGAACTGAACCTTGTGGAACACCTGCTTCAATTCTTCTTGTTGATGATCGTTTTCCGTCGAGTGTAACAAAAGAGCTTCTGTCCTGAAGGAATTCTTTTATCATCTTCCAATAGAAGTCCGGGAGTTGTGATTCTATGAGTTTGCCTACCAGGAAAGAGTGGTGTACTTTGTCGAATGCTTTTTCTATGTCCATAAAGATGGCGGCTGATTTTTCCTTCCTGTTGTAGCCATCTAGGATGTGTTTCGCGACTCTTGAGGCTGCATGGTTTGTTGAATGCTTCTGCCTGAATCCGGTCAGGAAATCTGGTATAAGTTTGAGTTTCTTAACGTGGATCTGGATTCTATCGTGGAAAATTTTTTCGAATACTTTTGCCATGGTGTTTAAAAGGCTGATTGGTCGTCTGTTCTGTGGAAAAAAACTGGTTATTGCCAGGCTTTGGTAGTGTGACAAATTTTGTTTCTTTCCATGATTTTGGCATTATTGGTGCTTTAGCATATGGTTATAGATTTTTGCTAGATGTTCGAAAGCTTGAGGTGGTAGTTTTTTGAGTGCTTCGTTTAGAATGTTGTTTGGTCCAGGTGCTTTGTTATTTGGTAATTTTAAAATTATTTTTGAGATGTCTAATGCTGTGATCGGTATGGGCTTTGTTTTGCCTTTGGCTGTTACTCCACTTCTGATGGCAGCTTTTGCTGCGGCCAATTGTTCGTCCTGTACTAGGTTGGGGTGAGGCTCAAATTGGAGCTCGAGTGAGTCGGCTATTGCTTTAGCCTTATCTTTGGGCAGAGTATTTAATGCCTGTTGTGCCGTGAATTGCTGGAGTGTATGTTTTTATTTTCTTCCCTTTTAGCCTGCCGTTAAGTTTCCAGATCCCATTTTCGTCTTTGGCCATTTCCTTTACTGTATTTTCCCACTATTGGTATTTGTGTTTCTGGTTTTGTCTTTGATAAGCCTGTTGGTGTTGGTCATTTGGTTGTGGATGCCCATATTTCCTGTTCTTTGGTATTCTCTGCGGAGTTTCTTAGTGAGCTCTTCTATCTCGGGATTTTTGTTGTCTGGTTTCCTTGTGTTTTTTATCGGGGTTGCCGCTTTCTTAATATAAAATTGGACAGTGTTTGTCACGGTCTTAATCTATGTTTCCAGATATGTAATCTCCTTATCTGGCAGTGGGTAGGTGATGTTGACTAGCTTCTGGAAATTTTCCCAGTCAGTCTGGAGTAGGGGTTTGTTATAGGGGATGCTGCAATTTGGTAGTTGGATTGTGGCCAGCACTGGTACGTGGTCTGAGCTCAGTTCCTGTTTGCCATCCAACTCTGTGAAGATGAAAAGTGACATCTTAATTTTTCTGATTTTTTTTTCGGTTTGTTGCTCTCCTTTGTCTCTGGGATTAGCAAGTACAGAATTCCCTTGAATATCGTGTTTTGTATTTCTGCCTGGCTGGTGCATTTTTGTGTTTGTTTCTTGATCTTGAGAATGTTTTTTATTACTGCCTGGAAGTCTTTTGTTTGTATGAACGAGATCGCTTCCATGGTGTCGTTGAGCTCAGGTGTTGTGCTTGTAGTGTTTCTGATGATTTCTTCATCTTGGTTGGTGTGCACTGCTGGAGAGTTGGTTGCTGGTTCTTTTGCCCACTTCAGGGGTATGCCTGGTAGATTCTTTAGGTTTGTTTGTTGCTCATCATGTGCCTGAACTTGTGTGAACTCTGAACATCTTGGTTTTGGTTTGGGAAATTTTTCATGCAGCATTTGTCCAGTTCTTGTTGCCAGACTGGGCAGTCTCTGTTGCTTGCTGTGTGTGGCCCCTTGCAGTTTGAACATTTGGGTTGCATGCTAGGCTCATGTTTATGATGGAAAAAGCTCGTGTGATGTGGACCAGAGCAGATGACACATGATTCGGGTTGGCTGCAGCATGAGCTGTGGTGGCCAAATTGCTGGCACCTGTAGCACTGGAGTGGCTTGTACCATTTTCTGTAAGGTTCTGTTGTGACCCTGATGTCACCTAAATTTGTTATATTTATGAGTGCCTCTTCGTTTTCTGATGGGGTTTCAATGACGTGAAGGTGCGTTGGTATCTGTTCCTGAGTGTCCCTGTTTTTCTTCTTAAATTGCTTGATGGAGATAGCAGTGATTCTTTCTTCTTGGAGGTATTCAGTTACTTCCTCCTCACTGCAGTGTGGCATGAACCCTCTAACGACTGTAGTAAAGCTTGTTGGTTTGGCCCTGTATGTGTGATGTGGGATGTTTCTTGCCTTGAGGATTTGGAGACACTTGTTGTGTGTATCCTATTCCTTGTAGTTATTTTTTCCTCCCTCCTTTGTGTAGATGAGTGCTGCTCGGTTGTCTGTGGCCTTATTAATTTCTCTTGCAAGCTGCATGAATTAGTCATGCGATTTAATGAGAATGGGAGGTGGTCGGCTGTGAGGTTTGCTGATCTCTAGATTAGTTTTCCATTTGATTTGGGGTTGATTTATTATTATTTTTTTATAGTCTTGTTATGGGGTGTCTGCTTTTCTTTTCCTGTTTGTAATGGTGGTCCAGTTTTCCTGCCTGCTATTCGAATGAGTCCCTGTTTCCTTGAGATTATGGTGATGTGGGGCGCCTATTCCACCCCAGCGACCCTCATGGCCATCTGGGGTGAGCCCCAACTCAGTCTCATCTGTGCCTGGTTGGGGACAACCTGCCTAAAACTTACCATGAGCATTCGCTGACCTTTGGTTGGCTATGCTTAGGGGGTCTGACCCCAGATGCTCGTCTTCTTTCGGCGCCCCCGTCGTTAACACCGCAAGGTAGCCAGGGGTTAGTTGGTCGCTTGTATCCTTGTTCCTGGCTTGGCTGCTGCTGGATTGATGTTCTCCTTCAGGCTTCTTGTTATCTAGCTGGTGCTGTGCTTCTCTCTGCTGCTGCTTCTTCTGCTGCTGCTGCGCCGGGGTGCGCCGAGGTGCACCCGCCCCCGACTGGGGGGTGACTGAGCCTCCTGGCATGCTTGAGCCTCTATTTATACCAGGGGCGCCTGGGCTCATCGCCTGCTGCGCTTTGATTGGCCGCGCAGCCTGTGCGGCCCTCTCCTGGTTGGCCAGGGGCTCCAGCCAATCAGGGCGCGCCTCTTTCCCTTCTGGTCTGCTGTGCCTCGCAGTATTGATCTTCTCCTCGCTCAACTTGCTCTTCCTCACCCCTTCCCTTTCCACTTCCTTCTAAATAAATTTCTTCAAAGATCTCACGATGCTGGTCGCCCTGCCACCCGAGTTGTCGCTCCTCTCGCTGCTACTATAAAGTGGCAAATTCTGACTGTCGATCTGATCCCGTTTGGGAACTGACGAATGAAGTTCGCTACAACATTGGGGATTATAGCCTGGATGGTTTCTAAACTGCTACGCCAATAGTGGAAAAAACATGTGTGATTGGCTGGGCTCTCGGCCAATGAGAGGCAAGTACTCTCCTGATTGGCTGAGCACCTTTTAGTGATGTTAGCTGGTGTTCTGCTGAGACTATTACTGATTATTTATTTGCTTTATTTATTTATTTTCTGTAACACTGTTTCTTTTTTTTTACTAAAGGCAACCACATATTTTTCAGTTCAATGCTGTGATGGCTTATGTTTAATTCTGTCTTTTTCCTGAATTATTGGGTTAGTTGAGTCCCAGAGAATTTTGTGACTACTTTCCCACGCACATTCGGCAATTATTATTTTCTGGATTTTACCCTTTTTCGTGTTCTTGTGTTCTTTGACGCGAGTGGATAATGTTCTACCAGTTTTGACTATTTATTAAGAACCCCATTCACGTCGTATTTGGTATATGCACTCGCGGGTCTGTTGTGTATCTATTGTAGGATTTACTTTAGTGAGAATGTTTTTATGGTGGAACTGGAACGTATTTGTTGGCCACACTAATTATGTTTTCAGAGAGTCCACGGACATACGAAATAATCAGAGTTCCAGACGGTTGTTTGTCAGCAGTGACTACGCACTTTGGTGAATTTGATTCTCTTAACTGCTACTCAGTATTAAATATGAGATATTTGTTGGCCGTAAATTATTTTCTTAGGCGGCACTGTTCCTCAATTAATGTTTTCTTGTCTGAGCAGATATTTTCTGCTAGGTTGGCTAAGGTGTGAACAATGTCCGACTTTGTGCTTTTTGGATGGTTGGATTTAAAATGTAAGTATTGGCCAGTACGTGTCGGTTTTCTGTACAATTTAGTGCTGAGCTGTTATAATATAACAATAGCATCCCATTCCTAGATACTCTTGTCACCAAAGAAAACCATATGCTCAGCACTAAATATTCTATTTCATGTGTAAACAGTATTGATGGCCGGAGTGATTTGAGGAAATCTGAAAATTCGGCCAGTTTCTGCAGTCCAAGTTGCCAAACAAGGGAAATATCGTCTACGTATCGCAGCCAAATTTTGGGCGGAGTAGTTGTGTTACCCCCTCACATGTATGGTTTAATGAAAATCCGCTAAGCAGAGATGCCCTTACGACCTTACATTAGTTCATGCAGCTCCCCATGTCAAAATCTGTCCAAGTATCTGTTAAGCATTGTCGAACCTCTAGCCGGCCTGACACTTACATTCATTATAGATTCTGGCCACTTTATTTCTGTATCTAGACCCGTAGAGGTATTACCATCTGACATCCTGGTGAGTTTTTATGTCCAGAGATTGTTCACCAATGTTCCAGTAGCAGAAACACTTGCCATAGTGAAATACAAACTGGAAAATGACAGCACTTTTAGCGAAAGAACATCCATACCCATCTCATCCATAACGGAGCTCATGACACTCTGTGTCACCCCAACATAATATCAGTTCAAGGAAGATTTCTATGAACAAACTGATAGCATGGCTATGGGGAACTCACTCTCACCATTCATGGCAAACATATTCATGGAGAATTTGGAACAAGAGGCACTAAGTAACTCAACTACTCCGCTCAAAATTTGTCTGTGACACATATACCACACATTCCTTGTTTGGCAACATGGACTGAAAAAACTGGCAGAATTTTCAGATTTACTCAATTCACTCCGGCCATCAATACAGTTCACACATGAAATAGAATATAACAATAGCATCCCTTCCCTGTATACACTCGTCTCCAAAGAAAACCACAGACTCAGCAATAAAGTGTACAGGAAACCGACACATACTGGTCAATGCCTGCATTTTGAATCCAACCATCCAAAAAACACAAAGTCGGACATTGTTCACACCCTAGCGAATCTAGCAGAAAACATCTGCTCAGACAAGAAAACGTTAGTTGAGGAACAGTACCATCTAAGAAAATAATTTATGGTCAACAAATATCCCACATTTATCACTGAGTAGCAGTTAAGAGAATCAAATTCACCGAAGTGCGAAGTCACTGCTGACAAACCTTCTGGAACTCTGATTATTTCGTATGTCCGTGGACTCTGAAAAAAAGATAATACGGGTGGCCATCATTTACGTTCCAGTTCCACAGTAAAATACATTCTCACTAAAGTAAATCCTACAATAGATACACAACAGAGCCACGAATGCATATACCGAATACCACGCGAATGTGGTTCTATATACATAGGTAAAACCGGTAGAACATTAACCACTTGCGTCAAAGAACACAAGAACACAAAAAAGGGTAAAATCCAGAAAATAAGAATTGCCGAACGTGCGTGGGAAAATAGCCACAAAATTCGCTGGGACTCAACTAACACAATAATTCAAGAAAAAGACAGAATTAAACATAAGCCATCACAGCATTGAACTGAAAAATATGTGGTTGCCTTTAGTAAAAAAAAAAAAAAAAAAAAGAAACAGTGTTACAGAAAATAAATAAATAAAGCAAATAAATCATCAGTAACAGTCTCAGCTGAACACCAGCCAACATCACTACAAGGTGCTCAGCCAATCAGGAGAGTACTTGCCTCTCATTGGCCGAGAGCCCAGCCAATCACACATGCTTTGCCACTATTGGTCGAGCACCTTAGAAACCATCCAGGCTATATAAGCCCTAATTTATAGTGAACTTTACTCGCAGCTTAGTTTTCCGACCAGCTGTGTCTTAGCCTGAAGACGTGGATAGATAGCAATTCCCGAAACGTTGCATTATTTCGTTTATTTTAACTAGTGTTGTGTTGTCTCTTGTTTTTTATTTGTTGTACACTGTCCACTATTTATGTCTACTTCCAAATTTTCTCGTAGTGGGAACCTGGTTTTTCTTCGTGTCTGTAAGTCTTTTGTGTTTGGGTGTTTTCAGATTCTTGACTGAATTCTATCGTCAGAATTCTTGCTTTATATATATATATATATATATATATATATATATATATAAAACTGACGGAATTCCTCTGTGATCGTTTTTCTTCTGTTTTCTGTGATTTTTGTGCGTTTTTGTACTTTGATTTGTCACTTTGTCTTTCAATAAGAGGTTGGTTAGCAAAACATGAGCAGTGGCGTACGTCCATAAATAAATAAATTCTGACAGATTGTAGAGGAAGAGAATAACAGTGAGAATATTCAGGTTGTGAGGTGAAAAACAGAACAGGATAGGCAGTCTATGCAAAGGAGGTCGGTGAGGGAGTGGAATTTTCTTTGTGATGAGTTGGCGATGGTGAGTGGTGTCGCAAGTTTTAGGAAACGATTTGTAAGTGGTTGAGGAGGAGATTACAGCTTGCCACCGGGCGATAGTCCAAAAGCAAGTGAAATAATAGATACTATTATAAAAAACATATCCCAACTTATATTACAAAATTTTAATTATAACAACACAAATTCCAATTTGCCCATGAAATTGATGGTACATATTGCGATTTATTGGATTTTGAGTAACATGTGTGAGGAAATGCACTTTGAGGAATTTATAGCATTGGATAGTGCTCTTGCACATCACTGAGCGTGAGCAATACCTGATATAAGAAAATTAGTACAAATATTGGGACGAGGATAATAATTATTAAACCACAAGATGTTGGATTGAGTTCTTCAAAGATTTAAGTGAAAGGAGTGGATGGAAGACTAGGAGCATAAACTGCAAATTGAATAATTTAATTTTAAATATTCCGTTTTTTTCTAAATTTACAGAATGTTTTATCTGTCTTCACATTTTGTACTTAGTAATCTGTTATAATACTTAAGCAATGAAATCCTGACTTTATAAACACCATGTTTTGAAGAATATAATTTGTTGTAAAATATCATTATTAAATTTGAAGTTGTAGTTACTATAAGTGTTTTAGTGTATGAGTATTTGCAAGATAATATGGCTTACAGATTTTCCAGTGGTTTGATAACAGGAGCTTGGAGTTTGTAAGGGAGCAACATATAGATTTTAGTTCTGCTAGGGAGTGCAACTTATAACCTCTATATAATACTCCAACCACTGGTGCAATTTATTTGCTTACATCTCTCAGTCAAATTTCAGTTACTACTAAGAAGTCTACCTTTGATACTTTGCAAACAATGGTAGGCCCGACACCTTGTTATTCATATCAGTAAAATTAGTCCACCCATTTATATAAAGCCCTGCAAGTACCTTATTTCTCATTTTCGTACTGGGCGTATGTTTATTAATTTTATCATATTTTTCAGACTGGCGATGCAAACAAATATATCAATGAATGAGAGTTCCATATATACTTCTAACATGCAACGTATTAACGAATGCGCCATGCATGTCAGTATTATACTACACTGCAATAATTGCACAAACACTTTGATTTTTATTTTATTTATAAAGTGTTTCAAAGAACGTAATGCTCTCTTACAGAAACTGTACAAGTAAACTGAGGGCGTGTTGTGGGAGAAAGGTAAGACAATAGTATTAAGTTGGTATTAAGTTAGTAAGTTTCTAAGCTGTTCTTAAGGGATTGTGTCTGTACAATATATTTAATAAAATGTTTCTTGCAAGTAAAGTGCAACTGCGAAATTTTTTCTTGAACTGGTTTCTACCACAGAAGCTGACCTCCGTCAAGGGTAGATGTTAACAACAGGCACTCATCACATTCCGACCAAACTAATGATTTTACATGCACACTTTATTGATGAAAAATGTTTTTATATGGTAGTTTAAAGCAGTCGTACATAAATACATTTGTGCTTTACTTACTTTAAAATTTTAAGTTTTTCGTTAGGTTGAGTTTGTTTAACCTTTCACATGACTAACTTTAATAGCAAAACAATGAACAAAAATGCCTGTATTTTCTAATATGAAAGTAATATTATTAAATCAACATTTTGTACAAGTAATATCACGACACTATTAACAAAAGCATGCATTTTTGCCAAAAATTTATTTACTTATCATTTTCTCAGCCGAAATGCCACATCTTAACTAACGTTTGACTTATTCACTTGCAGCGCCAAAGACGTGCAGCACTCTCGTGAACTTGGTGAACTAATGCAATCAACTTAGGGTTCAAGCAAAATACATTGGCAAATATGCGAGTGTCTAGATCTGTTCTTGTACAACAGTGATCGGTGCAGAGCGTCATCAGAGCATTTTTAAGAGGCTTCTCCAGTGTTTCAGGCGTATGTATGTAACATTCTTTAACCCCATTTATATCAAGGCAAAATGTACCTTCGCTATAGCAGTAAGAATACTACACATATCAGCATTTTCTTCGCGCTTTATCAAAGACACAGCCGTTATTATTTTCGCTGAGTACTGCAAATTTTAGTATAACAAACGATTACATGAAAAACCTAATACAAGAAAACATTTTGTAAAATTTATAATCTACCATTCTTTATACTTGACTTCGGCGAACACAGAGAAAATAAGAACGCCCGTGTCTTTCATAAAACGCGAAGATAATGTTGATATGTGTAATACTTGTTTTGCTACAGCGAAGGTAATATCAGCCTTGATTTATAAGGTGTTAATGCGGGTTGCATATATGCGCCTGAAACACTGGAACGGTCTCTTAAACTGTAACTCTTAGTGACAACAGCAGAAGTTAGTCGGCAACGGAAGTGACCACACACTACGTACTAACATAATACTGACCATGCATGACGAGGTATCACGGGTAATGTAACATCGCAAGGACAACTTCGCCACGCCAGGCAGTAGTCCCTGTGCGAGGTATGACTGTACATACACCACGGACATATATCAGGACAGAGGTTGGCGTGCAGGGAGGTGTGTGATAGGCAGGCTCGAGTATGTTCCACCAGGAAGAGGGCGGCAGGAGGAGTGGTAGTGGAGGCTAGCTCTAGGGCTGCGAGCTGCGAACCTGGCTGTCAGGAAGAGGTTGAAGGCCTATCAGTCAGCCAGAAATACGGCGCCTGTTAAAAACTGCGACACATCACGCCAGCTACCGGCTCTTTGCGCCCTGATAAGCTAGCCCGCACCACGCGCTGATAAATAACACCCGCTCGAAAAAAATTCCCCTCTTTTTATCACCGTCTACCTATCATCCCCACACCTTTTGTTACATTTTCCATTTAGAAATAATAATTTTCACTCCATAAATGAAAACTATTCTATTACATAAATTCAACTCTGGAAATTGTATTCTGATTTAGTCATCCAATTATATAATCACATCACTCGATGGCTCTGAAACGGATAATGTCAATAATCGTCTTTTGTGTTGGTCGGGAAAAAATTCCCCAAGCACGTAGGCTGTATAGAGGCTCTATATCGCTACACCTAACACCAGTAGCATACATATATTTAGTGTTGATCCAGAATAGTTTGAAACTAACGTTGAAAAACTACCTTTTTCTACCTTTTTGTGTAATTAATCATCACTGCAAAAAAAAAATAACAAAAATAAACGGAAAAAACCTGCAACACAAGAACAAATTTTTGTTTTGTTTTTTAGAAGGTTTTTCGAACGTTGGCAACACGTTAGAAAACATTCAGTTTATTTTAGTATAAATTATAATGCTGGGCCAATGTTATAAACCCTACAAATTATTATTAATTCAAAAAATATATTACATGGAAAACGAGAAAGTTTTTTACCTAACCTCACAGGCTATAAAGCATTCTTTATATTTTAGACTGTAAGATATAATTTTTGAATATTTAATACGGTTGGCTGAAACTTGGCAACAAGTTGGTGAACATACGGCTGGAATTTGTCATGAATGTATATTTTGGGACAACGTTATAAAATCAACATATTTAGACAAAAAATTATTGAAGTATAAATGTTGATGTATTGCTACTGTATCTCGTATGATACCAAGATTTTTATAAACTTTAGCACTGTAAGAAACATTTTTTAAATATTTAATATACTGTGACTGGTACAACATTGGCAACAGTAATTAGATGGGTTTCGTATGTTCATTTCGGTAGTTTGTGGCTTCGGATTCGGAGCCTCGGCAGCCATCTTGTCGGCCATCTTGTAATTAGTTTTCTCCTGCTCTATCATTCTGTTAGATTTTTTCCTGCTCTCTCATTCCTTCAAGAATAATCTATGGTATGCTCGTTGTCTTCCATGTTTTTCCAGCTCTGTCATTCTTTCGAGAATAATCAGAACAGCTCCGGCGACACGACGTCCTTTCTCTGTCATGTTCTCTTTCTTTCTCTCTGGCTCTCATGGCACCGGCGACACGACGCCCCCTCTTTGGGTGACATCACGTCCGCCATTACGTTTTCGTGTCACATTGTCCATCTTGTCGTGCAGTGTCGCCCATATTGTTTACATTTTCGTCAGTCATTTGTTAACTTGGATTATTTCCTGCGCATTGTCTACTAGGCTTCCGGGATGTTTGCTTACATAGTTGGCTGCTAGACAGCATAAGTTTGACACCATTTTCCAAAACTGACTGCTAGCCAGCGCTGCAGTCGGCAACTTGTTTCTTCCAATGGCTACTTTGTTGTCGGCTAGTGTGTGCTAGTGTCAATTATTTTAATATCGAAGTCGTATGTGTTGGTATATGGCTAGCTCGAACTTATAATTTGTGACTATTTCTTTATTTTTGTGTGCACTAAAAATTCTTTCACCGAAGGTCAGGATCGAATCATGATTCTTTGTGTCCCTGGCAAAGACACGCTTCCTTGACCGCTCAGCTAATTATTTTAATTTTTTTATTTTATTTTTTTATATTTTTTATTATATATATATATATATATATATAAGGTTAATGTTTGTCGTTTGTTTCAGTGTTATTAACTTTAGGTTAATATTTTTGGCAGGCCTATGTCTTATTATTTATAATATTTCGTAATTTATCCCATACCAGCGTATGACTGAATATTTTTAGCTGTGACTTACCAATTATTTATTTTGATGTTAAATTTTTTTGTAAATATGTTTTATTAATAGTTCGTGTATTATTCTGTTCACAACGCAAAATTATTGATACATTTTTTAGCATATCGAATAAATTTATATACATATTCTTGAGATACAATAATTTTAATTAATTTTTGCACATGTTATGATATGTTCGCAAGTTTTTTCATGACTTATTGCTTATTAGTAACATTTTCTTAAGGCATGGGTATAACTATTTTTTATTTATAAATAATTTTATATTATATATTTTTGTGGCAAATACATTTCTTATTTTAATCTTGACATATTATAGTACATTTTATTTTAATATTAATTTTTGACATATTTTATTTTATAACATTTATTCACTAGAGTCATAATTTATCATAATATCATTTATAAAAATATATTCTTATCATACCTATGCCTCATTTGAATTTCGGTTATTCTGCTAGTCATTTGTTTATGTACACAATCCTGTGTCAGTCATTCGTCATTTGTTTTCTTCGTAATATTTTTACAACCAGTTTAGTACTTTGCATAATCTATCTTTGGCTTGTAGGTAGTGGTGTAGTCGACTATCTGTCTTTTCTCACCTTGCCTGGTAGATGCCATAAGCCATTTATATTTCTAGCGTAGCCACACCTTTCGGTTGTTAAACAAGACGTTGTTAACATACATGCGGGACTTGTCCTTACGAGCATATTTTAATTTTGTGTATACTAAGATATTCTTTGCCGAAAATAGGATTCGAAACATCAAACTGTGATGTACAACCATGTTTATGGTAGTACATCACATTTGTTGCGCGGAGCGCGCGTCGCTCGCCCTGAGTAAGAGGAGTGGGGAAGGTACGTTCGCACATGCGAGGCAGGTGTGCGGGGCACAGCCGGGAAGGGTTTTCGCGCGTGCGGGCGAAAGAGTATTGATCAGGCGCCGGGCGAGGCGAGTCAGCTGTGGACTGCCGAGCAGTTGAAAGAGTATTGATCGGGCGCCGGGCGAGGCGAGTCAGCTGTGGACTGCCGAGCAGTTGAAAGAGTATTGATCGGGCGCCGGGCGAGGCGAGTCAGCTGTGGACTGCCGAGCAGTTGAAAGAGTATTGATCGGGCGCCGGGCG
>PNEQ01127110.1:0-24866 GCA_003012365.1 Medauroidea extradentata | reverse complement strand
TCGGGTGCCGGGCGAGACGAGTCAGCTGTGGACTGTCGAGCCGTAGTAAGAGTATTGATCGGGCGCCGGGCGAGACGAGTCAGCTGGGGACTGCCGAGCAGTAGTAAGAGTATTGATCGTGTGCCGGCTGAAGTGTAATGACCGCTTGGACAGCTAAACACCGTTCGCGCAGTTTTTTTGTTATGACTACTGCGGAAGCGAGGGTGATAGGCATGCCGATGATAGAGCTTATAACTGCATGATTGCGAACACGTGTACGGGAGGTGGATCATTCGTGGTTACAAAAAAAAAACCCGCAAGGAAGCCCAGAAAGTGCGTGAGCAAAAATGGCCAGGTTACCTGGTTTGTAGAGTTAAAACGATCACGTTAGCGGACCGTCGCAGTAACTCTGGTGTTCCAGTTGTGCAGTTAACATTAATGACATGTTGTATGTTAGGAATTCCGAGTACATAATGAACTCACTTGTACATGAGATGATAATGAACCGGGTCAACACCGTCCGACTTTGACGGTTAGTGTGTGTGTGAGCGGTGCTTCGGCGCGGCGACTAGTTGGAGTAGGCGGAAAATTCCGCCCGTTGCTCTACCATCACCAAGAGCCTTGCTGGGGTAAGGTTGGGCCTACTTTTAAGGCCACCTAGCAGAACAGGTTTGGACGGACGGCGTGGTCAGCACGAAAGGTACTGTGTCGACTTATATATCTGTACTTCTCCTCTTGAACAGGGCGGACGATTCAAGATCCAAGAAACTGTCAATTGGTGTCATTTTATCACCATACAGTACTTTGGATCGTACCCTTAAAATTAATATAACATGGTTGTAATGCACTTTAGTGCATATAGTAATCTGCTAAAGAGACATAGTGCATAATACATTGCCCAAAAAAAACTGGACTCCGTGCTTGTCAATGACTTGTTAAAAATACCTAAAACTAAGGATAGTGTACAAATGTAACCGCAAAGTTAATTTATTTGTTTTCAATGCACGTTATGGTTGATGGTATACTGGTGGAGTTGGTGGATGTACAATTTTGCGTAAGAATGGACTTAGTGCACTGCAATTTCTGGTCGTGATTATGTAGTTGCACTGTAAGCAGAGATATTAGGGAAGTGAACTTTGGTTTGAAAATAACTTTGATAATATCCCCTATAGGGTGTGATGGAAAATGGTGCAATTTTGATAGTGTTATCCTTGTATTTAAATTTGAGTTGAACTTTAAATTTCTGCTCTTGCGAACTCTGAGAAAAATAAAAATATCTGTTGTGTATTAATTTGGGTATTTACTTGGTAAATGCACCACAAAACCTTGAACTACTGCGTCAAATTTTATCGATCAGGACCTATCTGTTAGTTAAACGTTAACAACTACATACTTTATGTATAGGCCTACTCCAACTACGAATTCAGTAACATGCACATATATTGTTTGTTTACTATTATAATCTGACAAGGAAATTAAACGACAGTTTTCGTACTAGTCAACATTATAATTAGGAATTCACAGTTCATATTAATACTATCGATACTAACTTAAGTGTAGTGCATAGATACGCTTTTTAAATTTTATTATTACTGTATATAATCCTAGTTATCAATCTACTACATATTTCAAAAACTTTATTTGGATACTACTACTGAATAGAAGTAATATGCACACATACATCCTATCACTTTTTTCGTAAGCAAACCTGCGCATATTTTCATTTACGATTTTCCAGACTTTGCAATAGCACTAATAAATTAGTTATTTATTTGCACGGTGACATTTAGTAATAACAGATAACAAACATTATTTAACACTTTGTTGTCAATAAACATTCGGAATTCGATATTTATTCGTCTTTGCTGACACTTAGCAAACTCAGATACGACATATGACATTTTTACTATCTTAGTTATCTAGCCATTAGTTATTCAAATTGTAAACTGTAATTACTTACTGACTTACTGAACATTGAATAATTAAGTAATAAATAGTAAACATTCACGTCATAGGAGCCATGTCAATAATTTTCCGCCAAAATATGTCAATATTCGTATGTCATAGATAGGAACTTTGACAGTATAATAGTTCGTCATCGTTTTTCAGTACACCAATATACAATTTTTCTGTGTGTCGGAATAAAATTTACAGGACATACATTTGAAAAACAATTAAGTGCTAGCAGAGGCTAATAGCAGAATTTGTCATGATCATATTAAAATGAACATAGTAGTAATAAACAGAACATTTTCAATGTATATCAAGATATGGTATACATGCGAGTCCGGTATTTCATTTAGCAAGAGCTGTAACATTGTATACAATTAATACCAATCGTACGCCATAAATTAAGTGTTGTAAGCGAAACTTTTGTATCAATTACGTTGACTAATTTGATAGTTGGTAGCTAGACTTATATTTTGTTCACGTGTGAACGAAAACGTAAATAGCGATACTTAATATTAGTGGTGTTGATTACAATTAGAGCATTCAGCTTAGTCTTCGTTACGTAATTTTCACTATGTATAGCAGGCTACGTCGTTGAAAAAACAAATATTCATATTCAGGGGTGCCTATCCCCCGGAAAGTACGACGCAACCTCCCCCCTCCCTAACGAATGTTGTATCAAAGTTCCCATATAAAATTATTTTGCCGACACGCAGAGTTAAAAGCGGGAGGTCCGGGGGTCCTCCTCCGGGAAAATGTTGATTTTTGGGTTCAAAATGGCGATATTTAAGCAACCTAAACAAAACGTATACAGCAGGAAAAAATTGTGATATTTGTAAAGATGTTATTTATTTCGGATAACAATTTTCACAAAGTTATCTTTATCAAACCCGAAGCCTTTCTAGATATGGAACCACCAGTTATTGGGAGCCCCGGGAACACCGACTGCCAGTTTATGGCCATTGAGGTAAGCACGACTCGCTTGTCTACATTGTTGGTTATCCAACCCTCTCGTCCTCTGCTTTACCACAGACAATTGGCGTTCTGCTATATATTAGTATAGTATAGTATGCCATAGAAATTAAAAAATATATTTGAACAAATATTTTACAAAAGAAATGTTGCACTAGTAAAACATATTTTTTTTTATTTCAGCTACACCACACAGCATTTAATATACTTAAAAATTGTGAGTTTTCAATGTCTGCCATTGCTATACGTCTTGTAAACCACATGCGTAATAATCGTTTCATATTTCTTTGAACAACCACCTCCATATTTCGGTGCTAGCGCGTCAAACGTCTAAATGACAGATAAATGCATCGGAACTCACTCTGTAGTTAAGATTTTATTATTCATGCCCTCGCCCGACAGTACTGCGGGACAGCAGATAACACGAAAAATAATTTTTTCGTACTTCTTACACCTTAATAAATTAAATTTTACCAAGTGCTTTCTTAACTCAACCCGGCGAAGTCATCATATTTTCACTCGTTTTTTCTCTTTCATGAACGATAAATTTACGGTCTTAGGAAAGAACGGCTGCACTGTACACATTGCTTGCCTGCAAAAATTGCACCGAAAAAAAAATGTGAATAAAAATTACTGTAAAAATTTTAAAAAACCTTATTGTACATAAATAATAAGTTCAAATTATGGATTGATTTGTATAAACGGATGGATATGAATGGTACATTATTGAAAAACTAACGAAAAACAAAAATTGCATTACATATTTACTACCGTATTCATATAAAATATTTATGATTCTAGTTATAAAAATATTAGTACTCAGAATTTATGCGAAAAACGTATCCTGAACTTAAAGCGATGTGGCAACAATGTGCGACATAAGCCCTGTAATGAATCTATATATGAGACGAACGATGACAAGCAGTATTTTCGTAATCCTCTTTTTTGTATATGAATTTAAGCGATGGCTGTGTATTATTATGACGAAACCGGCTGTATAAAACATCAACGCCTTTCAGTCGAGTGATTTCATATTATCCTGTGCAGCTCCTGTGTAAGGATCTATGTTAAATATGTAAACCCAGCAAACAGCGGCAATCATCCAGCACGATTCCCACATGTAATAATCCTGGGGATGAAACCCGAATCGCCTTCGTTGCACCCGCTACACCAACCCACCTCCGAAAAATAGCCAGAGAAAAAATTTTATCGTCATTTTTACGGCCGAGTACTGGTTGATGAGCATGTTAATTAACTCACCTCTCCGATTTTCGTTTCGATGTATTTCATTCTTGGAACACTGTCTTATCGACACATAGCTTCCAGCTATCACCATCGCAATTCTTAAAAACCATTATTTTGTATTTTACAAACAAATAATTTTTAGATTTATAAGCGTGCTTTTTTTCTGCTATGTTCCGACTACTTGTCCTGTCTTACTATTCCATTGCACAATAGTTCTAAACACCTGTATTTAAAAAGTTTTTGTTGTTTTGGCATGGTTAAATTCGCAAAAATGAAAAAAAAACCGGCACAGCTAACTCTTCTTGAAATATTAAAACTCTTCTGACAAAATATGCATCCGCACAAGACACTGACAACTCAAAACAATCGACATTCACGCTCACATGAACTGAACGTGACAGGCGGAAACCTGCCTAGACATGCGTTCTGGCCATTTCTTTGAAAAACAAGGGGTTGCCTATTGCTCGGGTAAATTACTTGCAGAGAGAGACAGAGAGAGAGATAGAGCTAGAACTTGCTTGCCGTTGTAGGTAATGATAGGCAGATGCACGTCACATGGAAAGGCGCGCGGAGCCAAATTTTGAGTTGGGCGAGGGGGTGGGGGCAAAGACGCTTGTATGTTGCAAATATGCATGTACCGGGGTCCGGGGTCCTCCCAGGGAAAACTTTGAATTTTACGGTACAAAATACAAAATGGTGCATGTTAGATGTTTCCGTACAGAAATATGGAGTATAAAGCAGCCATAATCAATAGAAAAAAAATCTGAAGTAAAGTTACAAATGTATTACATATATCATAAAACTTTAGGGGGGGGGAAACTCATACTTTGCCCCCCCCCCCTTCCCAAATGAGTAGGAGAGGCAACCGCCCTTGCTGGCGCCACTACACATGGCTACTTAGTGCTTCTTCTTTCTCCCGAAAAACATCACCCCCTTCCCCCTTCTTCCCGCAACTTCACACAACACCATCTCTTCCTCAATGATAAAACTGTTAATAGATTTCATTGGTTAAAAGCTAAGAATTTTTTTTTTTTTCGATTATGTGTTGTTTAGTTTTGTACTTAATGTAACAGCTATACGCATCTAGAAATAACTGAGCCATACAATCTGATCAAATAATTATGTCGTTTTTGTCTCTGTAAATGTTTCAGTGCCACCTGTCAAAAGTTCATCTGTTGGTTGGCACTTAAATAAATAAAAATTAATTATTAGTCGAATATTTCATGTATCAATCACCATGTGTTTCAAATAAGCATATACTTTTGACAAAATTATTTCTATTGGGCTATATGTTTTCCTATATATGTTTTTATTTTTATTAGACGAGAATGTGTACACATTATAATCACATGGTTGTTCTGTATTTGTTTTCTTCTTGATTGAAGGTTGCATTTTTTCAATTAATGTGTCCAATGTTCTATATATTTTTGGTATTTATCTATCCTATAATGTGTTCAAATTATATGCGAATTCTAGGAGAGTTTAGCTGCAATATACCTCATGCCTAGAGATGATGGTTTATCGCGGGAAAACTTGACTATTTGCTAGGCTTCAAGGTACGTTCAGCTTATCAAAAGATTACTGGCTTTTCCTTGTACGCGAAGCTACTGCCCTATTTGACTAAGCCAATAAGAATACCGCTATTTTAATATTTGATGCACGTTATTGGTCTATAGACAGCTACGTTGTGTCAGTGTTTTCAAGGCTATGTTGGCACAAAACATTTTCGCGATATACCATCATCTCTACTCATGCCTTATTTCTTGTTACCCTGTGATTTAAAAACAAAATACTTTGAACATTCTCAATACGAAATCGTTGAAGATATTTATTATTATTATTGTTATTATTATTACTATTCATATGCCTATGATTGGTTGAAAAATAATACAATTCACTGTTTGTCACTTAAACTGCTTAAAAAGGTTATTTTACAAACATCTATTTTATTTAAAATCTAAATTGACTGTAGTGTGTTTTGTAAACTATACCTAATGACGAATTTGACACAGCCATTGCATTTGGCAACACACTGATTAATTTATTCCTATTTAATTTTTTTATAGAAATGAATCTCTAAATTCTTTAAAACAATTAGTATCAATACAGCGAAATTCATGTAGTTCTTTCGTGTTAAAACTAAAGCGTCTAAGTTACGATTAGCGAAGAATTTCGTATATTTAGAGTATTTTTCAGCTCTGTTTAGTTTGTCATTATCTCACCGGGATAAATCTGGAAGGAAGGTAATGTTGTTAAGATTTGTTAATGAAAAAGATGTTTGTCGGTTAGTACTTTATTTTATCTACTATGCATTTACTAACAATATTAGTACTGAGAGAACTATCAGCTCTGGAAATCTCGAACTATCTTGCTGGAATAAATGTAATCACTTTTCCGTATTTTTTGCCTTACCAATACACAGTTAACTGTAGAGCGGCCTTTATGATGCTTGACTTCTGTCGGCTTATTCCCTTAATTTTTTATAGAGTTCGCGTCACGTGCGTAGCCATAAATATCTCCAATCAGCCCCCTTCCAAGGTATATCAAGGCTGGTAAGAATCCTTCCCTTTTTTTTTTTTTCACAACATGTCCATTCTTTTGTCCATAACGTATTGTTTTCTAATGGAAATTTTTTATTCATTGAAGTTACTTTTGCTTTCATGATTTTAGATAGGCTTCAAACACCACTAGTTTCCCGAATTTACTGCAGGACGATTAAACTAAATTTTGCTATGTCTGCTGGCTGAATGTTACGTTGTCGCAATCAAATAATACTGATAATTACTGTAAGGACGGACAGTGAAACATAGCGTAGCTAATAAAACTGCATAGTGGTATTGGCGCTTTAACCACACCACTGCCAACTATACGTCGTTCGGGATAAAGTCAGCACTATTAATATTACCTTTGAAAACTATCACTAGCCGTTACTGCATATAGTTCAACATTAACTATAGTTGTCTTACTACTTGTGTGGTTGGCAGCGCAATTACGCAATATAGTTCCGTGTATAGGCCTATTTAAATTCAACAATACTAAACAAAATCAACCGAAATCGACATAATTGTTTTATATATAATCAATGAACATTTTTACCAAACTGTATCGATTCATACTTACAGCACATTTTATTTTAAACGCGCAAATATAAAGTGACGTGTCCAGAGAGGTTAGACAATTCCCGGCGTTAGACGTTACGCGAGGAATGATACGAACTGGCTGAAAATAGAACTTAAGCAGGGCTTTTTTGAGTGCTCGCTTTATTCCGAATGGCCTATACGTCGCTACTGAATGACCAGCGCAGAAGAGATTGTCGGCAACAATCAACCTTCGCAGAGACAGCCTTCACGTAAATGTAGTCCCTGTCAACAAGATGTTTGTCACAACAACGTAGGGTGAACCTGCCATAGACGTTGACGGAGGCGGTATCATACCAGACGACAAAATGACAGTCATATAATATTATCATAAGTTTAACACGTATCACAATGCCAGTGATTGTAGAGGATTTGCAGCATGTCATAACTAATATAATGCAAAATATTTACTGGTACAAACGATAGGTAGTGTAAACCCGATGTATCAATAGATGGAATATTTGCAAATTGCATCTCAGGATTTAGTTTCTGTCCCTTAGTCATCTTATTACAGGTCAGCGTAACAATCATGGCTTTATACATACATATATATATATATAAATACATATATATATATTTATATGTATATATGCAATTTACTGAATTCTCATCATTATTTATTACAAAGCCAACTGTAAGGTGATGAGACAAAACAAACATCAGAATTAATTTGAGATACTTTTCTGATGCCTGTCGCTGCAATTAACACACTATAATTCAACTTTTATTGACAATAACCGAGCATGCTAACTAAATATAGTCGTGGCCAATTAAAAATTAAGGAATATTTGTACAAAGAAAAGTGTTCAAAATAGTACATTAAAGCTTCGTAATTGAACTTCTCTGCATAAAATTAATTATGTTGAAACATGACTTTAAAAACTGATTTTTCTTGGTGCAGTATTCTTTAACAAATTCAAAACAAAATATGATTTTTAAACAGTTTTTAATTCATTATTTCGACAATTAAATTTCAGCGAATCTAACAGAGTAAATATATGTTTAACGTCGGTAGTAAACAGATCTAATGTATTGAATGCACTAACAAATACGAAAGAAATGTATTTAATTTACATCAAAACTTACAATCTATTTTCCAAAGGTACTCAACGGCTCAGCAATAAACCCTATTCTCGTAGTTTTTACTTCACGTATTTCTATATGTTTTTATCATTTCTTCACATTACATAAATCAAAATATTACCTATTTTGAAAATATCACTGGTTAAACTAAAGTATTTTTCCTCTCTTATATCTTGCTTCGCAGACTACTAGAGAATGTTTTTTTCTCACATTACACAAACAAGCCATGCACTAAATGACATTTTTCAATGCACACACATTTGATTAAGTTCAAGACACTGCTCTCCGGTAAGTCCAGATTTCCATTTTCGGCTGCCATAATACTTGAAGCATTGTTTGCATTCATAAATTATATTTCCATCTGAAGTCAGCTGTGAGCGTATCACATGTGAAAAGTTCTTGATGTAACAGTAGTGTCGGATCTTCTTCTCTTTGTCCTTCTACAAAAACAGATCTATATGTTCTAATTTTTCTTTTGTGGTCACATATGTAGGTACCACTTTATTTTTAACGTTGAGCAAGTACACATTCACTGAGACCCTTGTATTGATTTATTTTTGTTCAGAAAGTTTAATTAGTTTCGGCGGTGTCAGGAAATCAAGTCCGCTGAAATTATAATTGTTCATTAATTCTACATGTCTCATGTCTACTCGTTGCGTGTGCGAGCTCGTTAAAGATCTAACCAACACTGCCCACATGAAGTCTTTGTTATCAGAACTCTGAGGGTTGATTACACTATTTTTATTTTTTGTAGACTTGGGAATATCGATATAAGTGGATGTACGTACGATATCATTCCTTACATAACATGACTTTTGCTCGCTACAGACCTTAATTTGCCTCAGTAAGCCATCCTTCCACGAAAACATTTAACCACATTTATCAAATTGATGCGAGATGTGTTGGGCGAGCAGCTGTGGATCTCATGTCTGCGGGCACTGTACTCCTCACCGAACTATTTGCTGCAGAACTGACAGCATAACTCAAATGAGCCATACCTTTGCAGATCATTTACGTAAATTATCACAGCGACTTATCATCTTTCCACACCTGTCGCACTCCCATGATGTGCGGGAGGGATTGTACAAGGAACGATGTTCGTGACAGCTTTGAAACGATAAGTGAAGTTCTTATTGCAGTATCGACTATACTTTGTTGCAGTTGACGTTGTCACCATTTGTTCTGCTAGATCCATTAGTACTTCGGCTGAAGAAGTTGATGATCCTTCTGGTGATATAACAGATGATGGCATGGTAGCTGTTATCGCGTTCATATTAAGAGCAGACGAGATAACATGCATCTGGTGATGAAGAACTCGTTGATGTTGCTGTTGCTTTGGTTGTTGGAAATGGTGGTAGGTACAACTAAAGAAGTCGATGGCACTTACCAATAAATTTGTATTGTCTCTGCTGCCAAAAGAAACTTATGTCGCATGCAGAAGATGTTTGGTACCCTCTGCTCAGGAAGATAATTCCCCTGCAGAAGAGGATGATTGTCTGCTGTTCTTGTCTATGATGGTAGATACAACTGAAGAATTTACTGGTGCTGTAGCAAGAACGTCTAGTATCACTGCAGACAATGTTATAGATACCCTTGGCTCAGGAAGATGATTCACCTGCTGCAGAGGTTGATGGACGGTGGTTGATGACGTTTATAGCAGGTAGAACTGAAGAAGTCTTCACGCTGTAGCAAGAATGCCTAGTGTCTCTGCAGACAATGGCAAGTGCTGATGACGCTTGGTACCCTTGGCTCAGGAAGATGGTATTCACTGCTGAAGAGATCAATGGTATGCTGCAGATATCGGATGATTATGGTAGGTATATATGGAGAAGTCACTGGCAAAGTACCAAGAATAGCTAGTGTCTTCGACAAACGGAGAGACGATGTGCACGTCACAATGTCCAACAACGAACTAACATTCCTACCAGTTATGCCTGCTGCTGTAACTAAATAAAGAACATACATTATCAAACACGACAGCTATGAATCTTCTTTTAACTTAAAAGGTGCGTAAATATTTTACGCAAAAATTTAAGTTCCTGCCGCCATCGCTAGCGCCTTCCTAATGATAATATAATATCAAAAGATATCAATTTATAGTCATGAGTTGATTTGATAATTAGTCAGTCTTTAGTCCTGTGATTATCGGTGTCAAATCCTTCTTCACTAAGAGACGGTGCAGTCACATATTGGGTCACGTACAACAAAGTGCTAAATATTAATATCGTTTTTGACAACTTACAGCTTAACCGAAAGTTATTGGAAATCTGCAAGAAACTATGAATTAACTCACAATACGAGCATTGCGTCGGCAAATATAACTGCTGTAATTTCTATATATCAAATGAAGTGCCTCAATCACTCATTAACGCATAGCCCAAACTGCTGAACCTAGAAACGTGAAACACTCAACGGAGCTTGCCCTCACGATGTAGGCACCTACTAAGAAACGATTTTTCGAAATTCGGAAATTATGGGGGTGAAAAGCCATTAAATATGTTTACGATGAATCCTCTATTTATCTTAAACCACTTTAAATATCGAGGTGACCTTCGCGTCATAATGGTTCTCATGTAAATGTCTAAAAAGCAGTTAAAGGATTTTCCAAAATTCGTCCTTGAAAGCCGATAAAAATGAATCGTGTTTTCAATTAATCATCCGTATCTCTTGAACTATGAGATATCGAGGTGGTTTTTGCTTTAAAATTAAGAATACGTAAATATCTAAAAACAGAACTAAGGATTTTTCGAAATTCGACAATTACGGGTGTGAAAATAAGTAAAATGTTACAGAATTCCCGAAAAAGTGAATACGGACAACGGAGAAATAACTTTAAACTTGCAATCGGTGTATTTTTGGTCTTCAAAAGGCAGTTATTGATTATCATAGAGAAATAAAGATGAATTAAAAACAAAGAGATTCTGCAATTAATGTACGCTCAGCGAATTGAACTGGATAAAGCTGTTTATTTGTTGTATTATTTAACAGCTAGCTTTATATTTTAAAGATATACAGAGAATATAGTAACACGAACAACTAATACATAATTAAAAGTTAGGTACTCTTTTCTATAATAGTACATCGAGCGAAGCCGCAACGGGACAGATAGTCTATGTCTACAAGTTATTTGTTGAAAAGTGCACACACTACGCATATTTAAGGAAAAGTCAGTAACTGACAGTCATGTGAAAGACGTTATTTCTCAGTGGGAAAATATCCGAATTGAACTCTAGGCGATTTCCTCTATTACAGTTAAAATGTAACTAGTCAGTCGCATCAGTTGCATTTCAAACAATGTTCCTTATCTCAGGTTGATATAACAAACATTGTGTTTCGTTTCGATCAAGCGATCGCTACTGCTATCACCGAATGAATCTCATTTCAGCTAGTCAATATTTCTGGGAATATATCGCGTGCTCTGCGTTTTGAAAAAATACTGTTATACTTAGCGACAACGCAAATACCATCTTGGTGCGCGCTGATTCGAAGAGTTGTCAGTCTGTTCTTGGATGTGGCGGAGAAAACATCGTCACTTATATCGCCTACTGTCATTACATTGGTTATAATAAAAATGAATGTGGCGATGGTTCAGCATAAACCTGCGGACTGCAAGAGTGAACGTTGGTCAACTGACAGCGTGAAACTAGTAGCTACTTCTTTAGCGATTCCTATAAGATTTATTCATGTGATAGCTGTGGTGTCGCATATGCACATAAGAGCAGCTTGAATGCACACAGAAGGAAGTGTGGATATCTAGCACAGACTTCAAAACAAACAACAAGAACTTCTTGGAGACGATAGTAATGAAGACTTAGAAGTTCTCAAACACGCATGTAAATTGGTTATCGACAGAAGCAATGGAGAGCTGATCAACGATAAAGAAATGGAGGGTGTTATGCAGAAAGAAACCAATCAACACTGAAATCAAACTGAGAAAAACAGGTCGAAAGTTCAACATCTAGTGTAATTCACACATAATATTGAGCTTGTTTCTAGTGTTTTCAAACAATGAACATTAAACAGGCTATCTTATCCCATACAATAACACCCGTTTTAATTTCGTGATCAGTTATAAACAGTGTGATTTGTTGAATGGTTCCTATATGCAGAAATAGGTATTTTCAACAACTGATTTTCGCTAAAAGGAAACATGTGTACTGGTTCTATTATGCAAAATACGTTTTGTTGGTAATAAGAGCAAAAATGTACATTTACATATAAAAATAATTTATAACATTCTTCATAAATAATTTCACTATTCCAAGTACCACTATTCATGAAACAGAAGAAAATAACAAAGTGTTCGTAAACAATTATATAAATAATTAAAAAAAAATAAGATATCAGTTGCACTGTTGTCCATCATCCGTCATAAGTATCACTAAACAATCATGAAAGTAATTTTTTCAATAGAAAGTATTGCTAACTGTTGTGGTATGTACAAAGATAAAAAGTATTTTAGATCATGTTAGAAACCACATTAAAAACATAAGTGAGAAAAAAACCATGGTACAACACTACCCAGAACTTAATTTGCTAACCATGTCTGCAAACAACACACTTGTCTATTCGTCATCTACTTCGAAGTCAAGTTCTGAATTAAAGCTACTAATATCTTCAGGTTCTTCTGTCGCAGATGCTGTCAGGTGTTTATAAAATGTCTGATAGCATGGCGGTACAAGTTTCATTATGTTCTTCAAGTCTCGTATTTTTGGAGGAACAAGACGGTCATATGCTAGTGAAGGGCCTTGACTCACTTTTATTCCTGGTCTTTCCTTAGGGATATCCACTTCATACTCTCTTTCCGAACCTAGTTCATATTTCATATGAAAAAGAAATGGTTCATCTGATCTGATCACTATTTCTCTTGCAGAAAGCCAATTAAACTTGTCATTTGTTACATTCATTTTTCTGCTAGTAATGAGTTTCTCAACACTGATGCCCAAACAAAATCTGTAGTTGCCATTTTTTTTTCATTTGAGAAATTTTTTATTCCTTGCTGCTTTCATGACATCAATGTAGTCTGAACAGCTGTTTGATGTTGTTTCAATGATAGCTCAATGTGGGAAATGTCTGTGTCATTCGGCAGGAAACTGTGGCCAGAAACTAGAAATCTAAGGGTGATTTCACGTAAGTTCAGTGCTTCGGAAGACGCTAAGAAACATATCAACATCAATATTAGCTTAATATTTCTGTTTTGGCAACCATATGCGTCTGACCATAGTATCAGTTCAGTTATGTTGTCTGTCAAATTATCTTTGAGGTGTCTTAAAAAAACAAGAACCCACTTCTTGTGCACCTCTTCCAGCTTCATTTTCCATCCAAACATAGTAGAAGCCATCATCTGTTTTGCCGCTGTGCACTCCTGCACTGTACACCCACAGTTGTCTTTTGTAAAAGACAATATTTGTTTGTAAGCGAGGCAAAGGTAATGTTTTTTCAAAGTTCAAAAGTACAGCATTCCATGTTTTCTTCATTCTTGGCTCTAAGTAAATCTGCATTCATCTGTTGTCTGGCAATGTTTGCTAATGACAAATGTGTTTTGTGTTCCTCCTGAAGCTTTCTTTCAGACACTTAACATTTACATTCATTATCTGAGAACATACTGAATCTCATTTGTTGTATGTATCCTTTTTCAGAGGTTTGGTCTTTAGATTGAAGTCTTTATAAAATACATCTTTGTACTTCAAATAGCTCACAGGATTTGGGGTCTCTGATTTATATTGTGCATAAATCTTAAATACGGTAATGACCAACGGTAAGAATTCAGATGCACTGTTTTCTTCTCTTGTAAAGTGAGATGTTAATATTGGCACTTTCTTGATATGATCAATCACTACTTTCACACGTTCAGCACAGACTTCATTTTTTCCACCTTGTAGTTTACCTCTTTTGTCCAATAAATTGTTATCCCATAGTTTTTTTCAGTGCCGTAATTACACTTTTTGTTGAAATGCCCAGTGTTTTGCAAAACATTTCTCTGCACACTCTTTGACCGTTTAAGTTATATATTCTAGAAAACTTAACTTTTTCTAAATCTCCTCTGTAATGTCTTTTTTTTTTGCTCTTGTGAAACAAGAGATGTTATGAATGTTGTCTGATCGTTGTACGACCCCAATCTATAAAATTCATCAAACAATTGTTTTCTTTTGTCTACAGTAATTATTGTCGAACATTTGTTTGTGCAATGACAGTCGTAATCTTCAAATACCCATGGCGCTACTTCTGTGCCTTTGCTATTTATATGGGTTTCCTTAATGTCCCGCTTTTTCTTACATTCACTTATGTTCTGTTGAGTATGTTATCGTTTACTTCCCTTTTTAATTCTTCTTTTTCCCATCTCGGTACAGGTTTCCTTGTCAAGGCAAAATTGTTTAACATCGTTTCGCTGGGTTTTAATTCTCTCAATGCTCCGTTGTAATATAGGTTCTTCATTTCCTGACTCATGGAATAAAGGAACATCAAACTCCTGAAGTGGCTGCGGAGTATTCACATTTTGTTCTTGATCTCTATGTGAACTGGTTCCAAATAGAAAATAGGGAATGAATTTATACTATTTTGCAGAATGGAACTTGAGGACCGGTTCCTTCCTGCAAAATTAAAGTACACTAAATTTTGACTCGGGATTGAAAACATCCTTTGTTTTGATGGCGCCAGTCAACATTTGGATTGGTTCTATTCTGCAAAAGACAGAACTGAATGTGACTAATAAAGATACAAATAAACTCATTTTTTCAGTTTTTGTGGACTGGTTCCTTTCTGCATAACACCATCCAAATAAGCTGTGATGATTGTGTAAGCTGCAGCAGTAGTATGAATAAGGAACCAGCATCGAGAACACCAGCAAGATGCAGAAGACGACGTCGATCATCAGAAAAGTTTTGCAAGTATTGTGGCGCTGTGTTCACATGAACTGATAACGCGCGAAGGCATGAAGCAAGTAACTGTTTATTCGCTACATCATACAAAGTGTATGTGTGCAACAACTGCGCAGCAGTGTATGCAAACACGGGCGGACTGAATGCTGACAGCATGAACTGTACTGTCAAAGATTAACTCTACAACGAGCATGGTTATCATTTGTCAACATTGACTGTACATTAAGAAAAAATTTTGTTATAATGATTGAAAAAAATAATAAACAAATATTTAGTACTTAAATAATTACCTGTGTTATTTGCATTGAGTTACCTGTATATGCACCATTAATTTTAAGGGAATGAAATCTGGAAAAGAGACCAAGTCATCATAACATTTGCCTAGAAATTTCAGAATTCTTAGTAGTGTCAATGCAATGCCTATGTTTTCATGGGGAAATATATTTTTTGAAGTGGTAGAAATGTATCTGACGTTCCGTCAGGGAATTCGAGATTCTCGAGGTCTCCACTTCATTAATTCATGTTCATATTATACTTAAACTGGTATTTAAAATTGTAGATTGGGCAAAAATAACATGTTAATTGATTTCCCCGAAGTGTGAAAAGTAACTTTGAGTTTACACGTAAACGTGATGTAGGGCAAAGTTTTAGTAAAAAAAAACATGCTTAATAAATCGGTTGTTAGTTCTTTGCAAAAGCTCGATGCCGTAACACATAAATTAAACTTATTTTTCATTATTTATGGCCTCGGCTTCGCAGTTTCCAAGTATGGACCCAGAGGTAACATACTGATTCATCATAACTAGAGATTATGGTTTCTTCAATGAAAACTTGACTGTTTGCTGGGTTCCAACGCACGTTCAGCTTACCAGAAGATTACGGGTTTTCGCTTGTACGTGGAGCTGTTGCCCTATTTGACTGAGCCAATAGGAATCCCGATATTGTAATATTTGATGCCTGTTATTGATCTGCAGACACCTACGTTGTGTCAGACGTACATATGCCAATCATTTATGTTGAAATAAAGTACAGCGTTTTCAAGGTTATGTTGGCACAAATCATGTTTATGATGTACCACCATCTCTAATCATAACTTGTGTCTAGAAATCAAGCAATTCTGAACCTTGTCATCGACACTTGTGTTACTGCAATGCAATTGCTTATTTGTAACACTGATGACAAACAGTTTTAAAAATATATATATTTTTTTTTACTAGATTCTCAGAGTTCTTAAGTATTTGGCAATGAAATTTGATTGAAATTTCATATTTGAAATTAAGTGCTTGCTTGAACGATTTCCATGACTTTGAAAGAAACCTTGCCTGTGATTGTCTTCATCCACGAGCTTGTGAATAGCTCATTTCGCAAGCGATGTGGTATTCTTGTGCCATCTACGTCAGTTGTAAAAATAAGAATGAGGAAAGAAAACCTACGGACTGCGAATTGTTATGATTACCAAGAGCCTCGCCTGGAGGACGGGCAAGCGACGACGGCAGTGCAATCAGGTCAGGGGTTGCACAAGACAAGGGCCTCAGCGATTCATCCCACCGGCACTGAAGTGTGTCAATATAACGCAATGTATCGGGGAATCGGGGTCTGTCTCCTTCAAGCCTTCCAGCCGTCACCACCTCGCCAGGATGGTCCTGGGTCGAGACCCACGACGTGCCGCCGCCCGTCGATAGCCGACACAATCATCAGCCTCCGGCATCATGTTAACGGTGAGGTCTAAGCTGTCCAAAGGGACGCCCCTTCATAGAGTAGAACAAGTTATTATTTAAACAGCCGCTCCCCTCCAGCCTAAATTATGTATTACAACTGTGTAGTATTTTGTAACTAAACTATATAGAGTAAAGCCACCATAATTAAACTAACATAATTCATTTAACCGTAATCCTCACCCTTAACTTAATCACACTAGTTTCAGTATAAAGTGCCAACCTCTGGCTACAGCCACCTAATATAATAACGACATACAAAATATTAATTTTGCAAACAGAATTATTTATGTAATTAGGAAGTGACTATAAGCATTGGGGCAAGGTAAAAATGACTGAATTAAATTTTTTTGTAGCAGAAAACTAATTTGAACATCAAAACTAGTGATAAAACATAACATATTTTGTCACAGCGACATTTTGTTTTGCACTGACAGAAATGAAATCGTATTTGTAATACTTTTTACATTCTATGACGATTAGATTTTTTCCCAGCAAAATAGTTTGGGATTTCCTGAGCTATAATACGGAATTGTTTAGTCACAGTTAAAAATATTCAGTCATATTCTGGGACGGGAAAAAATTCAAAATTTTATAAACAATAAAACTTAGGCCTGTTCAAATATTTAACCTAAAGTAAATAAAACTGAAAGATATGACAACCGTACACTTTAATATTACAAGGATATATACTAAAGTAATAAATGACAAAAATATGTATTTAAATAAAATATATTACTATAAGGTAAGAATTATCATAAACAATTTAGAGATAGCAATGTCGCAATAAATATATAATGTATTGATAAGTTAAAAATTAAATAGTCGTACCCATTCCTAACGAGAATATAAATAAATAGTCATGACTTCCAACATAAGCTAATATGGGGGAAGATTATAAATGTTATGTGAAAACCACTAGACATAGGTATGCTAAAACTTATTTAGGTATTTTGGGTACTGAATACTATAAGTTACGTGCTAGTAAAACAATTTTTATGTAACGATTATTATAAATTTAATAACGATAAAAACAGAGTGAAAACACTCTGTTATATGGTAATATGGCAAAAATAATAAATTATATAAAAGAATGAGACATAGACATGATATTAAATTTAAAATCAATAAAAAATAAAAACTGTTATGATTCTGGCTATCCATCCTTAACAAAAGTTATTTTATACATACCACATATCAACAATACTCTATCATCATTGCACTGTTAGCCGAGTGGTGAAGGACGCGTGTCTTTGTAAAGGACTCACGAATTCATGGTTAGATCCTGACCATCGGCAAAATAATTTTTAGTGCACACAAATAAGAAAAACTAAGTAAAATATCATAAGGTCAAGCTTGCCATATAACACTCTAGTATACAACGTAGTAACCATTTGAACAAACAGATTACCCAATGCAGCGCTGCCTAGCAGGCAATTTTGGAAACATGTTGTCAACACTGGTGCTGCCTAGCAGCTACCTATATAAACAAACATCCCCGAAGCCTAGCAGACGACACACAGGAAAAAAATTCCAAGTTAACAAGTGATTGACGAAAATGTAAACAATATGGACAACACTGCAAGACAAGACGGACAGTGTGACACGAAAACAAAGGGAAGGCGTCGTGTCAGCGGTGCAATGAGAGAGAGAGAGAGAGAGAGAGAGAGAGAGAGGACGTCGTGTCGCCAGTGCAATGGGACACAGGGACGGAAAGAAAGCAAGAGAACGTGAAATAGAAAGGGCGTCATGTCGCCGGAGCTGTTCTGATTATTCTTGATAGAATTATAGAGCAGGAAGTAATGGAATGGCAGAGCCGGAAAAAATAACAGAATGAAAGAGCAGGAGAATACGAAATACAAGATGACCAACAAGATGGCCGACAAAAATTTCGCTGGTGTTTATTTTAACCCGACTTACTGTATCGAAACTATTAATGTTCAGCTTACTCATCAAATGTAAAAAGGACATCCTTTGTTAAGAATTCTGTAAGAGAAATACATTAATAAAATGTGTTATACTTGGCACTTCAATACCTACGCTTCTGTTTTCTGCCAACTTTGGCCCGCAATGTTCTAGTTAAGAGATTGGTTAAATTTGTTTCTGAAGTTTTGCCGTATGGGGTATTTGGTTATACCATTTGTATAATATTTATCGCACTTTTAACTCAAAAATTATCAGACATATTCTCTGAATATATATATATATATATATATATATATATATATATATATATATATATATATATATATATATATATATATATACACACATATATGTAAATGTATAGTAAAGCTAGCCGAAAATATAAAATATACTATCAAGAAACATGTTTTGAATAATATAATGGAAGACACTGCACCCGTTCTAGCTAGATTTAGCAGGCTAGAAAAACGGCGAAAGGAAATTCTACCTAGTTTTATTAAAGTAGGCTAATATATTTATAAAGACATTTAGTTATTTTGGGACGATTTGCACCAGTGCTGAGTAAAGTTGACTTACTTGTTAAACTGGAACACATAATAATCTTATAATGTAACGTAAACTATTTTCCATTATGCAATGCAACATTTTATTTGGCGAACCAACTGCTATGGATTGTAAATTGTTACCTGTACTTTTTTTTTTACCTAAGAACTAAAAATTATTTTTGGGGTTTTAATTGATTACACATAAGATGCAATTTTTTTTACTTTCATTAAAATAAAAAAAAATTATTTTATTTATTTTAATAGCAAATAAAGTGTTGCTGAGAGGGGTTTTTGGATGTTAACCATCTAGTAGGTTAATTTTTAAAAGTATAATAATAGTATTTTTAATTACGTTTTCTAATCCTATTGCCTAAGAATAAAACTGAAAATAATATTCGTTATAGTGAGAAGAGTCACCCAGTACAGCACACTTGCACAAATAGCTGGTTGAGGTGTCTTGTGTTGTGCGGGTGACCTGCAAGTAAGGGGCAGTTTGAATCAGGACTACTCTCCAACCACTCAAGTTAAGTCAATGGCATTGCTTTCATTTCGTTAATGGCGACTGAATATGAAAATTACTCTACTGGGAGGTGATACCATGCGGCACTAGAGGCCAAGTACATGCATAATTCAAGAAGCGAGTTAGTGGGTGAGGGAGCGGGGGTTACGTGAACGTCAAAGCCCAAGTGTATGAAGGGTGTTAGTACTTAGCCTCCTCTGCCACTTTATTACCTTACTTGTGTTAGTGAAATGTGCTTTTAATGTGCGGCGTATGCCGTCCTCAAACCACTGTTTGACTGCAACACGCCCTGTTGTTATCAGCCGACAAGTACCACGCTACCACGCACGCCTGCAGGTCAAGTATCACGTGACACGCAAGGCTTGCACAGCTAATGCTAGCACTCAGTGCAAGGCAACCCTGTATGAGAGATTTTTATGCGCTGTTTCTATGTTTTAACCGGCCGTGTAACATTATTCCGTGCCGTGCCTGGAAAAAATAAAAAGTTGTGTTTTTTTTGCATTAGCAGGTTTTCGTTTCAAGCACGCTACAATTTTCCCCTCCTATTTTTTTTTACGGTCACTCCTTTCACGACATGTGTGGTAAAATGACAAATAATCAAAACAGTCAAGCAAATATCCGAAAATTTCGAGTTTACTCTGAAAATCTTAATTCGTGAAATAAATAAAAATAGCTTGACTTGCCAATCCATTCGTCATAACCATTACGAGGACGAGTATTAAGCCGGAATTTCGTCTAAGTATTGATGCATTATTGGTAGAAGTTACACGTCCTATCAACACAGCTGGTATTTGCATTCGTAAAACATTGTGAAGATACTAGTTCCCGCACCCTTTCGGAACACCCGATACAGAGCACATGTTTTATGTCGCGTCATAGATAAAGAGGGAAAGAATGGCAATAAAAGCTTCATGACTTGATCTACTAACATTACTGAGATTACCGAGCAGTTGCTGTCTATTGTGAAACTATTGTTGCTTAGTGCGGCCAGATAATCTACGAACGTCAACATCTTGTGATTGTTTTGTTTGGACGTGTTCTTCCTAATAAAATCTTCTTTTGACTATTTATTCCCATTATTTGATAATTTTGTCTAAGACCATGTTGAATAATAGTGGTGAGAGCCCATCTCCTTGTCTGACGCAGTGTGTATCTCGGAAGATTCTGAAGTTTCTCCCACAAGTTTTATTATGGACGTGGTGTTTATGAGCGTCCGTTGTGTGAGTGCTCTAGTTTTTCTGTCTAAGCCAAATTCTTACAGTGTGCCATCTGCCTGTCTACGCAGTCGTAAGACTCCTTAAAGTCCACAAATTTATGTGATTACAGCGTTATGTCTGGCCTTCAAGATTGTCCTAAGGTTCCAAATCTATTCAATACTTGATCAACTTTCCTGAAGCTTGCTTTACATTCAACTATATTTGTACCAGCCTTTGGTTTAACTCTGTTGAGTAATGCCTTGGGGTGAATTTTGTAGGTGACCAGTAGTAATGAAGTACCCCAATTTCAAAAAAAAAAATTAATTACTCCTGAGGTTTGTGGAAGCAGAGCAAAAGCATTTTAAGTTATCATTTAGGAAAAACATTTTCCTTCATATTAAAACACATCGAAAGTTGCTATGTAAAGATTTTATCCTATGAATTGCACATGGCTGTATGAAGTATGTTGGATAGGATGTAACATTTATTTTCCAATGTCTTCGTACAAACCGTGCCGTGATCTAAGGAACATTTTGATCCTTCAGAAAATAGGAAAACTACTAAGTATAATGTGATACAAACATTAAACAGAAGGCGTATGAAATGATACTAATTCCTCCAGTTGTATTGTGTTGACTGCTGATCGCTACGCGTACAGAATGGGAATATATGCTTTGCCTCATGCCTTGCTATTACCGCTGAGGTCGCGGCGACATCGCTTGCTGCACACATTCACATCGACGTTGTTGGCCTGGCTTGCTATTACCGCTGAGGTCGCGGCGACATCGCTTGCTGCACACATTCACATCGACGTTGTTGGCCTGGCTTGCTATTACCGCTGAGGTCACGGCGACATCGCTTGCTGCACACATTCACATCGACGTTGTTGGCCTGGCTTGCTATTACCGCTGAGGTCGCGGCGACATCGCTTGCTGCACACATTCACATCGACGTTGTTGGCCTGGCTTGCTATTACCGCTGAGGTCACGGCGACATCGCTTGCTGCACAGGCCTGGCTTGCTATTGGTGGACGACGTAACTGGATAACTGCGTGTATCTAAATGACGCACGATTGAATTCACAACGACATGGAAGGCGAGACTCACGCAAGCCAGTGGCAGTTGCTGTATAGTGATTGGTGCTCATCACGACATTCAGACATTATGGGCCAGCGAGAAGCCAACCTCCCCTTATCTCTCGCTATCTCTCGCCATCCTTCCTTTAAGCACCATCTTTTGCAGGCTTTCTTCCCGTGCCGGGTCTCAGTGAGAACCATATTTCTTAATGCCTCCCAGTTTGCTTCTGACAAGAAGTTCTTTGCTCATATATCACACGCCACGGCACGGAGGCCAGGTTTTATCATGACGAAAAATTCCCTAACATGATGAGGATGGCTACTGCGTAGTAAAAGTTTTAATGGCGTAGTACTAGCCAGCTTTATGCGTTTCACATTAATCATTTCTTTCCTCGGGGAAAGCGCGTCTGAAACAAAGCCGGCTTTATGTAACATTGTAAAATTTCCTCTCATATTACAAGCTATGCTGCTAGGCGCGAGTCAACATAAAAATCGGGCTACTGCTATTGCTTTGTTCGCTTGTTACATTCCAAATGTTATTTCGATAATCATGACAAATCGGTTATATGTTCGTAAGGATTTTTAAAATTATGTTGTCATTTTAGTGTAGTCAGACCACTCCAGTGGTGAATCGAAGCTCTCTTCGGAAATGACTTGTAACATAAAAACCTTTGTACGTAACATCAGACGATTCTTTTAAATAGAAGATTCCGTGAATTCAGCTTTCCAATGCAAAGCGGTGCAAATTAAATAAATCCCCAAAATTAAAATAATTACTACAAAAAGCTGCTTCATTTGATCACTAATATTTTCTAACAAAATTATCTTACGCCACACTACAACAAAATATTTTATGTCTAACCTTACCTGGTACTACTACTGTAATCATGTCGTTTTTTCATGTTTATTTTTCTTGATTGAAATTAACGAGACTTTTTTTAACAAGGTAGCTCCTTATAAAGCTTCACTCATACGTTAATTTTTTTTACACATTCTTGATAACTTGAAACTAAACCTAAGTAAATTTAAATTAGTTTATTTTCTTTAGATTTAAATCTTATTTCATTTAATCATTCTTTCATCTCTTGCAACGTTAATCTATTACTTAATACCAATAGATCAATGCTTAGTACGTAAGTTTAATTTTAACAATCACTTAAATGTACGTATTTATAATATTTTATATTGTATTGTATGTACTGTGTATATCGCGTAATATTTTGAAGACATCATTATACATTTCTCGACTTTACACATTGGGTAACCGTAACTGTATGCCATTAAATTTACGTTGCGAGAAAAACACTGGGAATGAGATTCGCTGGAGTGTTGTCATAGTTTGTGCAGCCCATAGAGGAGTTTCCGCTGTCCACCCTGGATAGTCAAGGCCAGTCGCTTGCTCGTCAGTCTCGGAAGACACAGCAACTTGTGGTGGTACACCCCCCTCCATCGCAAACCAGTTTAGCCACCCCCGGTAATGTGCGGAACTCCCCCTGGAAACTGCCGTTTGTAAACACTGGAACTCTCATAAATATTTGCCACCTGAACGTTCGTTCCCTTATGCGATGCGTTAACGACGTGCGTGATATCATCAATGACAATAATCATACTCACATTTTTGCCATTACTGAAAGTTGGCTACGTCCCGGTATACCATCGACGCTGTTGAACTTAATTGGGTAAAATATAGTTAGAAAAGATAGAACAATCGGCAGAACAGGAGGTGGAGTTGCTATGTACGTAAGAAGTAACTTACACGTTAGAAAAATCGAACATACACAGTTAGACTCAAGTAACATCGAACAGTTATAGTTAGAGGTACATCATATACACAGAGTTATTGCTGTTGGAGTCGTATATAAACCACCAAACATACCATATAAAGACCTGCACGCCCTAGAAAACACATTATCAATAATGTTAGAAACCTATGACGATGTAATAGTTTTAGGCGATTTCAACATCAATATGTTAAAAACTAAAAACTCGGATGTCAAATATTTGAATGATGTTCTTGACACATACGGTTTTTGCCAAATGATCAAGTCGCCTACCAGAATAACTCTCACCACTGAAACACCAATCGACCTTGCCATAGTAAAAGATTAGAGAAAAGTGCTAACATGTGGTCAGAACGAAATGATCGGGTTTACTGACCACAATTTACAGTATTTGACATACGCATTCCCACTTCCAGTACACAATCCTGGCACTGAATTAGTACGTAATTATAAAAACTTCAATCAATTTTCGTTCCTTCAAGATCTCTGTGAAATAAACTGGGAGGGAATCCGTGAATGCAAGTCAGCAACAGAACAATTAAATAAATTTAATATCCTTCTTATCGACTTGTTTGACAGGCACGCGCCTCTACGGCGTACTAGAATACATACAAATCGAAGAAACGCACCATGGCTGACATCAGAAATTCGCCTACGAATGAAATAAAGGGACACCGCTAAGAAGACATTTTTAAAATCACGCTCAGACGAAGACTTCGCAAAATATAAGACATTGCGAAACAAAGTAAAATATACAATTCGTCATAGTAAATTAAATTTTTTTCATAACAAAATTAATATACACAAAGATTCAAAGCAACTATGGAACGATTTAAAGCAATTTCATGTAACCACACCTAGCAG
>PNEQ01127108.1:0-12366 GCA_003012365.1 Medauroidea extradentata | reverse complement strand
CTAAATGCAGAAAGGGAACATGTCCAGTTGAACAAAGTTGTGGGAAATGACAAAAAAGTATGTTACACTATTTTAGTAGTAAGTATCAGCAGCTGTGGTGTTGGGATTATAAGTTTATATAGTTTGGAATGTTTTACAGGAATACGCAATGTCCATGTTGCAAACATGATGTACAGTCATACACAGAACTTTTGGGACAAGTTACCTTTCTGCATTTAACAAAGTATAATTGTTATTTGTATTGCTGCTGACGTACAAATCTCGTAAGTATATGGAATATAAAGTGTTCATTTATTACTCTAGACACTTTATTTCATATTACATAACATTTAAGACATTTACAAATATTGCAGCATACTTGGGGTTAAAGAAGTGAGCAGTAGTCTGACACTGTCATGGCATTATGTTGTATGATGCAGCTCTAGATTGTTGGCCATTCAAATAGCTCTCCCCAAAAACAGTCGTATGCATTTGGAATGTACTGTTCACATTTCTTGAGATCATCTCTTTTCTGCTTCAAAAGGGGAAGTTTTTTAGAGTAGGCTTTGTTCGTCGGCAGCTCAAGTTCTCCACTGGTAGCATTCCTAAGTTTGAAACTATGGCTAATTAAGCCACAAATAAAATTATAAGTTGTCACATACCCAGGTTTGTTGCAACAGTATTCAAAATAAAAGTACTTGGAAACACAAAACGACTCCTTCTGCTGCCTTGGGACATTATTACCCATTGACAAGTCTGAGTAACAAGTTTTCTTGTACAGACATGGCCACCATGATTCCCAGTTAATAATATTATCTTGATGAACTCCCAAAATTGTGAACTTGTTCTTCTTTATAGATGACTTTAGTATCAATTCGCAGTATTGCTGCACTGTGTAGATTCTATCTGCCTTACGAAGTAGTCTCTTTATAAGTCCGAAGTCCCTATCACAGGGCAGAAATGAGTGGCCTCTCTGGGGAAAGTACTGCTTGAATCGGCCTGTTTCAGTCAAAGCCATCAAAAACCTCACTACGGTATTATTTTTGTTCTGTCCAGGACAGTTATCACTGAACAAGTGAAGTTCTGAAATGCTTGGGTCTTCTTCATTGTCAATGTATTCTTTCAAGAAACTACACAATTCATCTGGTGATTTTTTTGCAATCCCTTCATGATACACATAACATTTCATATTGTGTGTTCTCATGTTATGTATGCCAAATGTACTAACACTTTATTGCCTGTAATAGTATATGTCTTGCACTGGAATTTGTGGTAACGAAACCGTAGCCATGTAATCGAAACATAGGCCAAGTACAGTCTCCTCTTTCTCACATCTTGCTATTATTTCTTTTAATGCACGGTAGAATTTTTGGCTTATGCGCTTGTGTATCAATAGTTCTGCAGTAGCAACTCTTTTGGCACTGTCACATAGAAAAGTACTCTTAAGTTTACACTTCAGCTCTTCACAAGTACTGCAGGTATCCTTTTGGGGTCTGCCAAACCTCAGAGAAAAGTTCTGTTTAAAATAATTCCAGTAAAACTGATACTTTATCTTAGAATTAGGATACTTTACCATAAACATTTAGTACATTTCCTTGACAGATAACCTAGCGTCTAAATATTTGATTTCCTTTCCCGTGTAATGTGATGACTCCGTGGGGAAGGACGAAATGTGATCATGAATTTGACGGCATACATCTCCAGAAATAGCATTTGCACTTGATGATTTGCCACGTAAATCCCTGGGTGATTTTCCTTCTTTTAAAAGCGTCAACAAACGATAATCCCTCTTAGGTGTTAGACCATGAACTTGTTGAAATGCAGTTTTACAAACTCGAACACGACGCGAACCACACAGCACATGATACTTCGCAGTGACCGCTTTAGATTTTTTAATATCAGTATCTTCCCTAGAACGCTTCCTGCTCACCTGTTCCATTTCTATAAGTCGTTGAAGGTGCAAATCTTGTTCGTCCTTTGTGCTCATTCCTTTGTAGGTTTGCATGATTTGCAGCATTTCTTCGTCCGTAACGTCAATGAGACAGCCACGTTGGCATCTGTGAAAAGAGTTCAATACCTGATAAAATGTATGTTATAAAAGACAACAAGTTACCGAAAAGTAAATTATTGACTGTTTCCGAAATAGTCCTTTATGTTGACAAATGCATCATTCTGTGCCACCTTGTATTGTTAATTTATGTTTGCAATGTTAATTTTTAAAACCTGGTAAAACAATCAGTCGAACAGACATTGTCTGACCACATGGCCATGGCGCACTAGTCGGTTTGACAGACGTCCGAAAAAAAAAAAGGGTCTCAGAATATTGTACCATTATTTTGAAAGTAAAAAATGCTAACATAGGAGAAACGACTAAGAAAGGCGAATGCAAAGGTGGCAACAGATCTTTGAGGAGACTACTTCAACAGTAACAATATTATCAATAAAATAGGTTATACATACCCACATCCTATGTATTTCGTTCTTCCAGGAACATCTTTACCTGCCCAATTCACGTGAGGCTGGCCCTTCACTTAATCAACGCGAATTACATTTCTTTTATAAGTATCGGGATTCCGTACACCCTTTTTTCTCTTTTTCTCTGGTGAATTACACTTTCCATCATCACTTGAAGCGTCCATCGTGTCGCAATAATAATATGGCTTCTTCTTTGCCACAAGGAGCAAACTGTTAAAATATCAGGTGTGCCATCCTAACAAAACATAATTTTCGAAGAAAGGGAACATGTCCAGGAAATGCATTTCTATGCAGAAAGGGAACATGTCCCAGACATGCTCCCTTTCTGCATCAAATTCCATATTCTTACACTTTTTTCATACAATTCTGCCAATGTAAAGCATTCCCTTTCTGCAGAGAACGAAGCGTCTATGTTTGAAAATGCAATTTCCAGTAAAAAAACGATTTTCGTCAAAAAGTGGACATGTTCCCTTTCTGCATTTTGCGATTCATTTGTTTTATATCGCTCGTAAAAACGACTTTATGCAGCCGAAAATGATGTAACAAGTCCCCTATCTCTTGATGCAACTTAGATCCTGTCAGTAATTTATCATTCAACGAAATACCATAGGCGTCCTTGGCAGAAGCATCGAACGCTACTCGCAGTTTGGTGGTGGAACTGGATGGCTTGACGACACAATGATGAGGCAGATAATAAGATGTTGGGGAATACACTTGCTCCATAGGAATCTTTTCCGTATGTCCAGAATTGAGATAGTCCTGTATGAAATCCGAGTACATGTCGTTGAGGGTTGAATTTCCTCTAAATCTTGTTCTAATCCAAGTAAATGGTGAATGGCCTGAGGTCTAGTATCGCTTAATCCAGGGGGATATGTGCGGAATGGTAAGGATACAATGTAACGGCCATCGGCTTGCCTTGTGTGAGTTTCAATAAAAAAGTTCTCACATTGCTTATCCTCAGGAGACCGATATTTTACCTAAGGAAATTATTCTACTTCCTAGAAATTTTTCATAACCACATCTAATGAAGGAGTTGAGTTAAAAAGTGGAATGCACAATTTTCTAGACTCAAATGATGCTGGTTCAGCGACTACCTTTCCCATCAATGCCCAGCCAAAGACGGAGTCCAACACTACTTGTGGTCCATTCCACCAGTCTCCGGTCATCAGGTCAGGAACCAAATCAGCTCCTATAGGCAATTATATTTTGCCTGGGGCATCGAAATATGGATCAGCGAGTCTCAAATGAGAGACAGCTTTACGAACTTCAATATATGTATTTACATTAGGTAAATCATTGGTAATACATAGGCATCTAAGTAAAACTGTAGATAGGTGTTGTCAACTGGAGTAATTACAATGAATGTACGGGCTCTTGCGCCATGTTGACTGGAGTGCTCGAAAAATCTTGAATAGGGAGATGAAATTTGTTTAGCTGCAAATGTAGTCTCTGCACGCATCGCTCGGTGATAAAGCTTGCCTCGCTTGCCGTATCCAATAATGCAGATACAGTGAACATAGTTCCCATTGAATCAAGAATTGAGAATTGTGCTGTTGACAACAATATGGTATAGCCAGTATTACAGTTTTTCGACAAGAGCGACGACAAGGAAGAGACTGTAGCTTCTACAGGTTGTGTTAACTGATTATCTTGATGCAAGCTTGATTCATCCTGATCATCCACCTTTTTTCCGAAGTGTAGCAACGAATTGTGTCTGTTCCCACAATTCTGGCAAGATGAGGTCGAAGAACAATTTTTAGCGCGATGTACCCACTAAGACAGTTCACACATATATTGTTCTTCTTAACCACAGTAAAGCGATCAGCAGGATTTTGTTTTAAAAATTCTGAGCACTTGTCCAAGTGATGGGAGGCTTTACAGACACAACAGGTTTGGAAAGAATTGATATGAGCCTTCAATATTGGCGCATGCCTTTGGGTTGTAACGAATTTTAACTTAGAAAATCGACCACCAATCTTGGGATGAGAAGAAGTAACAGCTTCTTGTGCTCTGCAATGCTCCTCAAGAAAAGTGATAAACCCATCTAGAGTAGGAAACTCATGCCCCAAGGTCATTTCCGATTTCACTTGCAACTTAAGAGTCCAACCGCTTGTCTAGATAGTAACCGCAGGGAGGGCCATCTGTAATGGTATACAGATAAATTTGTGTATATATTTTTTTCCTCTTGTTAGAATGGTGTATTTTGTAATTTTTAGTGAAATAAAAGACATAATTATGAACTATAATTTACATGGAATATTTAAATGATTTTGGTTTATTACAGGCCCTTCCCTTGCATTGCTAATATTCTTAAATAATTATTTTGTGTATTTTTCTTTTATGTAATACCTTCCATTTAGTATTTTTTTATGCAGGTTTATTCAGAGTTATAGTAGGTATTTAATGTTTTGATTTTATGAGATTGATATCTCTTTGTAGGTTTCAGTGTGCTCAGAGGTAATGATAGGTATAGCCGTATAGCTTTAAGGTGTTTTATCTTCTCTTATGCTTAGAGTACACTGAGGAGCGGCAAGTTCAAATAGGGTTTTTTAATCATGGTTGTTATCACCTACTATGTGTGTGTGTTACCTTAGACGTCCAGAGAGAATTGAGGTTCCTTATGAAAAAGAACGACTTCTTGTACGAATTTTGACGCAGCCAGGCTATTTTTCTGAAGAGGCCGAGAAATGTATTTAATTTATTTGCAATGGCTGTTCATCCTAAGTACAGGATTGTTTTTATAAACAGTATGTACCAATATACTATAGCGTGGGTGTTTGGAAGAGCCCTCAAACGCTTTAGTAGCTTTTTGGTGAAGCATTTTTAAGTGCTGAAGAGACGCAGCTACGTCTGACGCCATTCGGGTAACGCTGTCATAATGACGCCAACACTTCAATCAGCAGTAGGATAGCCGCCCGAGCCTATTTGCCTGCTAGGCGAGGACGAAGATGCAGATTATCATTTACGTAATTTTAAAATAAACTGTGTTTATTTTTTGTTCTTCTGCAAACCCTATTTCCATAATGAAATCTATTTTTTTGTGAACTACGAACATTAACCAGTGGCATGAGTTTAAGTTTGTTCTTTTGCTTTACTGACTGATATCAACCAAAGCTAGCCAATTATTTCTTTAATTTATTTTGAACTGCATGAACTATTCCGAGACATGAAACTTCTTATTTTCCATTTAAGAAATGCCGCACGTTTATTTCTGCAAGTACCGGTACGAGAATTAGAGCCTTTCCCTTACCTCACCTATATTTTTTATTTAATCACACGGAAGATATTTACGTACATCTACTATAATTTGTTCACAGCATCAGGATAGTTTTGGTAAATATTATTTCCACTATGCAAAATCGTTAAACAGTAATGTACTTATTTTTTTAACAACTCATCTGCATGTTTTTGTGTGTACTACTTATTTGTTTCACAGCCCGAAAGGTCGCAAGGATGATGGTAAGCACTTAATCCAGGTATAAGTTCGTTTTGTCTGTGTTCTCGCTCAACTCCGCCTCGCTTCACAAACCTGATTATTCACTTTCCTGTAGAGCTGTAATAGTCGTAGCATCGATTGCAGTATGCCTCTGTAATCCACATTACACTTTTCTTGTTCAATATCTTTCCATACATTTATTTCTAATCTATCCCGTGTAAGGTTCATCCTGGTGGTCAACGATTTGTTCTCGCTGTGGATGGCGGCCTACGTGGTGGTGAGCACACGAGTCAAAACACTGGTCAGAACTTTAAAAGCTAAATTCTACACCCGCTGGAGGTACTCAAAGGTCCTGCTATCCGTCAAATGCTCCCAGTTCACAGGCCGGATGTGGAGAGATGGTTGCGAGAAGTGGGGCGTGTACCACCATACTACAGCAATTTACGACCCATGCGCCAACCCCACAGAACGGCAAAATCAGGACATGAAAACGCAACTACATATCCGTGTGGGGCGGAAACATGAAAGTTGGATGGAACATCTGCCAGCCGCACTCTTCACACTCCGTTGCCAGGTGAACGCAGCAACCGGCCAAACACCCGCCGCTGCCCTGTTAAGCAGTAATTTGAAGCTACCGGGGGAGTATCACTGCTCCCAGAGGGATGAATAGCTGGAGGACGACGACAGCAGGAGAAGCAGGAGAGCGACACAGCATTCTGCCATGTGGGAGAACCAACAACACTATACGAATCAGGGGCTAAAACACACACATCGTCTGCCGACAGTCTTGCGTCCAGGCCAGAGAGTATACGCAAAGACTCATCCACTGTCAGCCTGGAACAAAAAGTACTGCGCGGGGTTCTCAGAGAAATGGAGTGGACCAAACAAGGTGGTGCGCGCGTATGGACCAACTAGGTATCTGATACGATGCGGAAGAGGTATAGCGGTGAAGATTCACCAGGATGATCTGCGACTGTCGCAGAGCAAAACGGTAATCGAGAACTCCACAACTCAAGAAGGGCGACAACCGGGAGAGAGAACGGCGCTGGGTGAGGGGACACCACCTGCAGGGGAAGCAAGGTTATTGTGATTTAGAAGAGAACACATGGTTTATTTTCTTTGTTTGTTGTAACTGAAGTCGTCGTGTTGAGAATTAAATTGAGTCGTGTTTTTATGTACCTAGATATATTTTTCGATCTCGTGCTGTGTTATCTTTTATAATTATGCAGCCGAGGACGTTGGGAACTTTCAGGATAGGTCCTAGTGTTTGGTCTATTTAATTTTATTTAGTATTTTTTAAGCCAGGGGTGTTAGATGGTGACTCCAAAATCCTGGTACTGACACCACAAAAAAGCTGGTACTTTAAACGAAAACCTGGTACGTGGTAAAAAAAAGAACGCAAATGCTGACAGGCATGAAAAAATATGAAGTACTAAATCACATCTTAAGTATTTTAAGAGAAAAAATATATTGCAAATGTTCAAAGAATACTCTTAGTTAACAGAAAATCAGATGTTCAAGTCTGCCAAAGCTTGAATGATGTAATAACCTGCAATAACTATATGCGCAGATTCATTCTCTGAATTCAGAAGTAGTATCGTGCCGAAAGAAATTTTTTTTGTTCGAAGGGTTTTGCTGAAAATATTGTTTAATGATGGATTTAATACATTTGAATGCAAAATTCTGAAATACTGGTACTTTTGAGTACCAGGACGAAGGTGTCCTGGCTAGTACATCGTGTTTTGCCGTTTGTATCTTCAACCTCGTAGAACAGTTTTTGATGATTCGTAGGATAGCTAAGCAAACCTTTAAGAACTTTGAAGATTTTGGTTTTTTGTTCGGACTTAAATTTTAAGCACGTGGTGGAGGTAGACATTTGCTGTTTTAAGAGACACGTTAATCGTAACTGTTCAAATCACCATTACAATATACTACATAGCATTGTAAGTAGTAATACACAGGGTAAATAGTAAAGGTAACAAATTATTACACATTTAAAATACATAATTATCTGACAGAAAGACAAGAAAGAATTTTAAAACATTTTGACATACTGCCATCTACTGATAAACTTGCTGTGGACGATTTATAGCCGCCATGATGGTAGAGTTTGCAATATACTACACTGTCTTGCACTCTTGTAGTCGAGGTCATTTGTAGGCACATGTCGGCATGACAATTGCCCTATAAAAACTTGGGACCTGTAGACACGGGCATAAGTATTATTAATATATATCTGCTAATTTTATATACTTTTCAGCATGTGAATTTTGTTTTAAGTTATCACGTAAGAGTATTCCACCAAGTTTGGCGGGGACACTCATTGCCATAACCCTCGCCAAGCGCCAAGTTCAGTACCTAGTGACTATTTGCTTCGTCACCGAAGGAATAAGTCGCACGTGTTAGGTGGTCTCGTCTCCGTGAGCCTAATCAATCTTTTTCGACCTAACCATGTAGAGTGCAATAGTTTTAAGTTTTATGGTTCTGTGTTTACGGCCTCAGGGATTGACATGTGTGGGGTTAGTCACTTGGACACCCCATTGTAACATTCTCACTCGTAAAGTTCATTGTTGGCCTTCACCAATTTTAGCGGCTTATCCTGTCATACCAGGCGAACTCTGGACATGGTATGTGGCACGGCCGTAGAAGAACAGGTCTGGACACTCGCCTGGATATTTGACCCCCTTGTTGTTTGGTTGTAGTTCGCCGAGTTACCAAGAATATTGTGTTTTATTGGCGCAACAGCCAGCTGGCTGTTCTCGGAGAGTCACGTCCCTCCCAGCCATGTAATTTTTCTCTCCTCCGAAGTAACATAATTTCTTTCATATAATTATTGTCCTTTTTGTAATTATTTTTCAATGCCAAATGGTCTTTGTTTTTTTTTTTACTGGCTACAGCGAGTGTTTAAAATTTGTAAAATATGTTTTAGTTATGTACGATAGTCCAAGTACAACCCCCACCTTACACCCAGGCCGTAATTCTTTTGTTTTTAGAACTGTTAAAAGTTTATAAAAACCTCTACTATGTTAGTTTTCGTTGTGTTTTTAAAGTGTTGTTTGTTTTTAAAAGGGTGTATTTTTAAGTGTTTTAGAATGCTTGTGTTGACTCCAGGCTTCCGGTCCCTGCCGGAAGCGTGGAGCCTACCGCAGTTTGGCTCGGCAGTCTTCCGGCGCGCGTGATGATGATCAGTCGTACTTGTCTCCGCTCGAGGTAGAACTGATTGTAAATATCGCGGTGTGGAAGTTAACAGTATGTTCTACAAGTAAGTTTGTCACATCACCACGAGTTACACTTCCTGTGTCAAGTGTTCGGACATCGTGCTGCCTTGCGGGCTGTCCAGCCTCTCACGTGTACGCTCCGAGTCCTCCCTCGCGGTTCACTGAACAGTGACCGCGCAACGTAGCTTTCATCTTGTGGTTGCAAGCTCTCTCCCCAGTTTTACTGGCAAGCCACGGAGGCCCGTACCAGGAAGACTAGCCAAAGCACTTAGTGTGTCGTGTGTTGTGTTACTGCTCCCTAGTGAAATTTTTCAAATAAAACAGGCTAATTTTGAATACTGTGTATTATCTCCACCGCAGGTTGTTCCATCGGGCCGAATACCACCTGGGGTGGTACCTCGCCAAAGAACCATCCGCCTTGAGTTTCACCAGAGTGTCAGACGCTCTCCTGTTCCCAGCCGGGTATGCTAGAATGGCTCCCACAACTGTCAGTAACCCGTACACGAAAATCTACCCTCCCCCCCCGAAGGTCGGCAAGATAAACAATTTATCAAAACATATTTTTTTTTACCAATTTATGAAATACATTCTTCGCCCACAAATTTAAGAAAAGGCTCAAGCAATCTTTAGTTACTTTATAAATTTAACAATAGAAAAAAGTGAGTGGAGTTTGAGTCCGACTGCCCTAACTGAAGCGCCAATAAAACACAATATTCTCGGTAACTTGACGAACTACAGCCAAACAACAAGGTGTTCAAGCAAAATACATTGTTAGATAGACGAGTGTCTAGACTTGTCTTTCTACGACTGTGGTACGTGGTGACCTGCTCGAGGGTACTTACGTGAATCAACCGGAAATTCTGCTCAAAATATTTCGAGAATTCGTATACATATTTCAACAATGGGATCAGTTCTCAGCATCATTGAGTGTTCCACAGTGTGCAACAATCAACTGACTGCATGCCGGAACGACACACAACACTGTTTTAGAGAGTTCAGAGCGACTACTGTAGGGCAGGTGGACCATGGTTCAGAGGCCGTCGTCGACCCACGCCAAAACAGATAGGCAGAGTTGGGCATATTTCCTGTATACCTGAATCTACCTTAGTCTATACACCACCCGAATTAAAGTGTAATTATGTTATTACCATTTGCTAATCACAACACATAAACACACATTTCAAAATCACCCGAGACACACATATATTAATTTTAGTCGCTAACTCGGCCTTCACAGTTTTATTTTGATGATCTGGGTCAGTTCTTTGACGAATTTTCATACATGGCGAATGAATGCTGCACTAAATTTGTCAAAAGTTGTTTTATTCAACATTGCTAGTGTATCTACAGCAGCATAGACTAATCTTCGGTGTAACTGCACTACACCTGCTGCACTGGTGTAGGTAAATACACCAAGTTTGAATGAAACGAAGCTATCAAGACCACGGCCGTGATCCAATACTGATTTTTATTGCGTTTGCACTGCAAGCACAGTTGTAGCTACTCCCTGTTTATTGTTTTTATTGTAGTCTATGGTGTAATGTTTAAAATGGCGTGGCTGGAGGGAAATATTTAACGTGCTATGTAAATCGAGTTTAATTCGGGGTATTGTAATTAATTTTTTGGGGTTTTAGTTACCTGTTTTTCGTTGTAAAATATTTGGTGAGTCACTTTACTAAAAAAACTCTATTGAAAAAATAAGTGGTCTTTCTTGTTTTTACTGTAGGCTAGTTTGAAGACCTATTATCAGAATCTGTATGCATTTTATTATAAGAATTTTTTTGTTGATTGTAACCAGTGGTGTTGTTTTGTTGTAAAATGTATGCAAATAACAGTGTCATCATTGCCATTTCATTAACCAGGTTGAAAGGCGGTTTGGGACCTGTATGTGTGAAGGGAAGTGGCAAGAGGTGGAAAAGTTGCAGAGAAGGGCTGCTAGGTGGGTCACAAATAAGTGGAGGACACAGGGGGAGAGAGAGGAGGATTTCGGACCATCAGAAATTGTGAGAGGACTGGGGTGTGGCACACTGCAGGAGAGGAGGAGAGTGGAGCGGCTGGTAAGGATGTTTAAGGTGGTGAGGGGGGTGGGTGGATGGGTACAACTGGGTGACAAGATACAGAGAGGTATATTCAGGGGAAGGGGTGATCATGAGTGGAAGATACAGAGGGTGGGGAAGAGGCCAGAGAGAGGAAAAAACACTATGATGGTGAGAACGGTGAAGGATGGAATGAATTGGCGAGGGAGGTGGTTGAGGTGAAGGGAGCGAGGGAGTTTAGGAAAAGGTTGATGGGGTCGGAAAATTGAGAAGAGGTAGGTTAAGCAAATCCTTGCCACAGGGCTGAGGCCCAATTGCAAGAAGAAAAAATGAAAAAAAAAAAAAAAAAGATGCAACTGGGAAAGGCAGCAGAGCAGAATTTATAATTTTTTTTATTGAAAATATATTGTATACATTAAGTTTTGTTTGTGTTTGTTTTACTCTTGAGTGACTGCAGTTATGTAACGCATTGTGTTAACTATGTAGGCCCTATACGTAGGTCAGTACATAGAAAACCAGTACATACAATATAGGACTGATGACTCAAACCCACACGGAATGGGTTATTCCTGGGTGTAGGCCATCTTGTATGATGACAGCTGAAATAGTACAGTATATATTTTCTAAACATTCATAAATTATATAGCACACTAATAACAATATTCGGAGACTCTATAAAGTGTATTTAACTAGTAAACAATGGCAAAATTATTTAAAGGTTGTACTGCTGCTTTTTAATAAACTTGTATTTTTTTCTAGTAGCCTACCTACTTTTTACCTTCAGTTACAAAGTAGAAATTATTGCCACTTTAATTTTCGAATTTGGGCTAGTTTTCTGTTCTTGTTCAGTTTGAGTTTGAGTAATGTTTAACAATTATTTCTGGTTGCAGGAATATAGATTAGATTAGATTTTTTATTTCAGCCATTAAGCAATACAAGCAATAGGCTACGTCCATGGTACATTAATTACACATATCAGTCATATCACATAAAATTCAGTAAGATTATAAAAATGATGCTTTCTAAGCCAAGTCTTAATACATTTGACAAATCTTACTTTGTTCAAGTCCCTAACCTTTACAGGCAAAGTATTAAACATTTTTATTCCTGTCACTGGAAAACAATTTAAAGTTTTACTTAATCTTAACCTTGGTATAATTAGGTTAGTACAATTTCTAGTGTTATGACCATGAATTTGGTGAGCAGGTACATAATTTTCTAT